>JAATLQ010008702.1:12227-39364 GCA_013421005.1 Heliconius erato x Heliconius himera | reverse complement strand
ACACCTAGATTTTTAAAGGCTCGCCCCGTGCCATATGCTATAAAAATAAATGTAGAGAAGGAGATTGATCGTTTAGTGGCAGAAGGTGTGTTACAGCCAATATCGTATTCTGAATGGGCTACACCTGTAGTGCCTATTATAAAAAAGTCAGGTGAAATTCGATTATGTGGAGACTATCGTAGTACTGTTAACCAAGCAACTGAATCTGATACTTATCCCATGCCTACAGCAAACGAAGTTTTTGCTATAGTAGCAGGCGCGAAATTTTTTTCGACTTTAGATCTTGATCGAGCTTACACACAAGTGAAAGTAAGTGAAAACACTGCAAAGCTGCTAACTTTAAATACGTGCAAAGGATTATACACAGTACATAGATTGCCATTTGGTGTCAAAGCTTGTCCAGGAATTTTTCAACGCCTTATGACAGCACTTTTAGCAGGAATACCAGGTGTGGCAGTTCTTATAGATGATATTATTATTAGCGGTCCTACGTTGCTGACAATGAAGGAACGACTTGAAATTGTGTTGGAACGTATACACAAATCTGGGTTACGACTCAACAAAAAGAAATGCAGATTTGCACAAGAAGAAGTCGAATTTTTGGGATTTATCATTAACAAAGAGGGGGTGCACCCAGCTCCAAGCAAAGTAGAAGCAATTATAAAAACTCCAGAACCTACAAATGTACAAGAACTACAGGCTTTTCTAGAAGTATATAATTTTTACGAAAGGTTTATTCCGCACAAGGCGACTGTCTTAGAACCGTTACACAGATTGTTAGATAAGTCACAAAAGTGGCAGTGGACAAATAATGAACAAAATTCCTTTGATATGGCTAAACGTTACGCAGTTCTATCACATGTGATGGATGATGGACAAGAGAGACCAATTGCAATGAGTTCTAGGACACTTCATACCCATGAGCGTCGATATTCTCAATTGGACAAGGAAGCAACATCAATTATGTTCGGGATACAAAAATTTCATAATTATTTGGCAGGAAGAAGTTTCACCGTAGTGACCGATCATAAGCCATTACTTGGAATATTTAATCCAAAAAAACCTTTGCCAGTCATGCTGTCTCCTCGTTTAATAAGAATCGCTATAGCATTAACATTGCACGATTACGACATAACATACAGACCTGGATCACAGATTGGAAATGCAGACAGTTTGAGCAGATGGCCTCAACCTGTACCGGATCAAGAAGACCAGTTTTAGGGGAGATATTAATGATAGCTGAGAAATTGGAGGATTTTCCATATACTGCTAAAGAAATGAGAGAAACTGAAAAAGATAAAGTACTTTCTCGAGTCTGTCACTTTTTAAGGAGTGGGTGGCCGCACAGAGTCACTGACACTGAACTACATACGTATTGGCTACATCGATCTGAGCTATCATTGCAAGATGGTTGTATACTTTTAGGCTCCCGGGTGATAATACCACTGCCATTAAGGCCAGCCATATTGAAGATGCTCGTCGAAGAAGATCGTTTGTATCACATGATATGGAAATATTTTTAAGCTCGAATAAAATAAAACATAACTACAGCACCATACCACCCTTCCACTAATGGACTGGCGGAACGCATGGTGCAGACAATCAAAAATAAACTACGAAAAATGGATGGATCGTGGGAAATCAAAATTCCAAATATGTTGTTGGGATTACGAGTTACACCGTGTTCCAGCACAAATAAAAGCCCTTCTGAATTATTAATGAATCGGCGTCTTCGTACTGTTATGGATAGTATTCACCCTGATCATTTATTACATAAAAAACGAGAGAATCAATTACAGAATGCCAATCAAAAAAGCTGTAGAGAAACAAGTGTAGGACAAAAGGTTATGTTCAGAAACTATAATAATGGTTCAAAATGGTTGCCTGGTAAAATAATAAATAAACACGGTCCATCAAGTTATAGAGTAAAGACAGATGATGGTGTTGTAGTTAGACGTCATATAGATCAGATTATTAAATTAAAAAATAATGAAGAAACCGTAGATGTTAATGATGATAGTTTTCAAGATAAAGAACAAAATTTGGAAGATGAAGTAACAAGGTCAAATCAAACAACTAGTAATTGTGAAATAAGTGAAGAAGAAAATGACAATATTATAGAAATTCCAAGCTCTGAACAGTGGGAAGAAATGCTAGGAATTCCTAGCTCAGCTGAAATAACAATGTCAGGGGGAAAGATTAAGAATAAGTTTCATTTGCATTCGAAAGTACCATATTCTCGGCCCAGTTGTTCTAAATTTAATAATAATTAGATTTGCTAAAAGTGTATTGTGATTTGTATTCTAAAATAGATCTTTATTAAAATTCTTTAAGTGATTGATGTATAATTAAAGAGGTCAATAATTACTTAGGGGGAAGATATGTTATATATATGGTTTGATCATTTGTTTACCTTTTTGTATAAAAAGATAAATCAAGTGGGTATTTTGATAATAAATTGATTGTTACACTTTGTGTCTTGCTACCAAGCTCAATAAATGAATATACATTAAATATTGAATTATTTAAACATAATAGTATGTTTTTTAGGCAATTTACTTATGGTTATGATAAAATAATTTACTAAAGACGCCTACATGCTTTTTTATATTAAATTTAAAAGAAGTCGCGCGTCTTAGTGGTTCACACTCGCAGGACTGAATTTAAATATTTTTAAATATTTTCATTTCCTTGCCCTGGTAACAAGACAATTTACGGAGTTGAGTTCCGCTACTAGACACGAAAATTGGGTGGAAAGTGGTAAACGAGTGTCTTAACAGTAAGTTTCCTCTGCCTACCCTGCTATACGCGGAAAACGGCCAAGCTAAAAAAATATTTCATCGAATCCACACTTCAATATTCCATACAGTTTATTGCATGTAAGATACAGATTATAATAAGAATACATAGATTTTATATATATAAATTAAATATTAGGCCTTTTCCCTTAACAGGATGTACAGTAGCTAAATTTTGTTAATACCATTAAGGCAGATTGCACGAGTTTTGAGGTTCATTTTAAAATTTCAACCTCAAAATTTTACCAATTACCCGGTCGTACCCTTTCTGTAGAATAGGGGAGACCTTTAAGACCTTTTAACAAACGTCAAAGTGGGGTGATTAGGGCAAACAACCTTCAATATTTAAATGCTCATCCAATTACTAGGGATATGTCAACGAATAGTAGTCACTATACTTATAGTTTATAAAACCGGACAAGCGCGAGTCGGGCTCGCCCACCGAGGGTACCGTATAAAAATTGGAAATTCCGAGCTTTTTCTGAAATTCAGACAGACTGACAGACAGACCGACAACAAAGTGATCTTCATAAGGGTTCCTTTTTTTTTAAAGTTACGGAACCACTTAAAATAACTACACCTACGTACAGTTATTAAAATGTATATTATACTTTTGAATAGGTATATATTTAGAAACTATTATACTATTTTTACTATTACCAATTTTGTAAAAGTTAAAGAAAAATATGTATAATAATAGTAAAGATAAATATATGATTAAAATTTTTAATAAGCTGTCATATAATATAGCCTTTGTAAACTAAAAAGCGGTTAAGTGCAAGTACTAATCTCAGATTGTAGGTCAACGGGAAGTACAACTACCAAACAACAACCGGCAAACTTAACTTTGCGGGCAAACATATAATAAAATTGTAATATTTTTTAAAAATGACATTAAATCACCTTCACGCTGTATCTCGCACGCAGCAGGGTAGGCAGAGGGAACCTAGTTAGAACACTCCGTTCCCCACTTTTTGCCGAATTCTGGAGACATTGTTGAGTGGCAGAAGTCAACGCCGCGCTTGACCTCGACACCAGAGCGAAGAAAAGGAAATATAAATTTAAGTAAATATTTCATCTCCTCGAGTGGTGATTGAACCCACATATTTTTTATTTTATGAAAACCCTACAAAATTGCTTTTAGGATTATTTTATTTACTTTATAACTCTAGGTCCACGGGAAGTACCTCGAATGTTTTGATTACATGGCGAATTTCAAACAAAATGCAGCAAAAATTATGGATAAATGCATATTTCTTTAGATTACGTTGACTTAGAAGCTAAATCGTGGTGCAGGGGCATATAGTGTGACTGTAAATGCGTCTGGCTGTGGGTTCGATTCAGTTCCCACTCGAGAAAATAAAATATTTATTTAAATGTATATTTCCACGCCACTCAATATGCAATGCCTCCAGAATTCGACGGAAAGTGGGAAACAAAGTTTGTTAAAATAGGTTCCCTCGGTCTACCCTGCTGTGCGCAGGATATAGCGTGAAGCCGATATTTTTAGAAACTTAATTTTTACTGTGCTCCAAGAGTAAATATAAACTTGACATTAATTTCAACTTTGTTGACATTAATTTTCAAAATTTCAATTTCAACGTCCACGTGATCTTGAGATAAACTGTCTTGACTGACGATCAACAAGGTAATTTTATAAGGGTTCCGTTTTTGAGATACGGAATCCTAAAAAAAATTAAAAATGACTTTTCTACACCAATTGCCACAATTCCTACAATATGAGCTTAGAGCTGTAAATTATATGAGCCTTTCTCGCGAGATATTTAAAGAGTTCCACTATTCAGATCCTGACTCCATCACCAGACCGACTCGATGCTACTAACTATAACTGCCAAGTTTCACAATGATATAATAATTAAAAGTGACTCCAATTTAGTTTCTTATCTTTTGTTCTATAGTTTCAAGACAACGTGTTACAAAGGAGCACGCCTATAGCAATCTCGATTAATAAGTTTCTTATCTTGATGTTCTATTTCACAGAGTTTTCTTTATAACGTATTTTTTATGAATATAATTCTAATAACTAAATAAACATGGTATCAAATTATCTAAATACCTACTGTGCATAAGCACAGTTAATAGAGAATTTTGAAATTATATTGATCAAATTTAATTAAATAACTTGGTTACAAATAATTATTTCAGAATGTATGACATAAAGCTATTTATATATGTATAAATTATAATAAAATAAAAATAAAAAAACTATTAGCTCTAACACAAATAAGACAATAAAACTGATTAAACGTAATCTAAAAATAATTTAATTGATTTTTTTTCATTAAATACAAAAAATAGGTGGGAGTGTCCACATCCGCTGGGTCCGTGGACGCGAGGGCACTGCTCCGCGCCATTGTTGGTGACCAGCGGCGTGTGGCGGCCAGCGGACCACGAAATCGTTCCCCGTCGCGAACACGCAGCGTCTCTAGCACACCCGTTTTTAGTTACTGATGGCAATCTCTACGGTAGCTTATGCCTTTGAGATTAAGTAACTATTTAATATTTAGTCAGCTTTACGCTATATTTCACATGTAGTAGGGTAGTCAGAGGGAATCTAGTGTTAAGACACTCCGCTTCTCACTTTAAAATGAATTCAGGAGGCATCGCGTGTTGAATGGCGGATTTCGACGCCGCGTTTTGCCTAGACATCAGAGCGAAGAAATGAACATATTAAATATTTCATTTTCTCGAATGGGAATCGAAGCCACAACCAGTTACATTTCCAGTCGCACGCTTGTGCTCCTGTGTCACAGACTGGCTTCATCTTACCATTTTGTACTTTACATCTTTATATAATTTACCTAATCATAATGAATTTACCTACTGTTATAAATATTTAAATTAGATTGTAAAAGGTCTAGACCTAATATATCTAATTAAGTAAAGAAAGATTAACATTGTGCCTTTTACTTGTAATAGTTGAAATTATTTATGATTTAGAGGCCGTCGTGGCGCGGGGGTATTTGGATGTGATTGTAGCGCGATGGGTGTGGGTTCGATCCCCACTCGAGGGAATAAATTATTATTTATTAAAATTTTCATTTGTTCGCTCTGGCACTAAGACAAAAAGCCCGGCATTGAGTTGAGGTGAGAGCCCGCCACTCAACACGCAATACCTCGAAAAAGGCAAAAACGGCAGAATGTGGGGAACGGAATGTATTAACACTAGGTTCCCTCTGCCTACCATCCTATGTGCAGGATACAGCGTGAAGTGGATTTGATTCATTTATGATTTAAGCTTGACATTGGATTGATCACTACTTAGACCATAAAAACAAGTAAGCTATTTTTAAATACTGACCTCAAGATGATGATGATACTGCATTTAACACGTAGAACTTTTTAGCTGAAAGTTAAATAGTTTGTAGGGCCAACGCCAACGCTAGGGCTTCAAGCGGCCTCACATATTATATCAATATAGTAAAACTTTCTTCAAAGTATAACCTAAAAGAGCATAGAAGTTACAGATCCAAGGCTCTAAGCTAATTGATCTAACTCTTAAGATAAGTTAAGAAATCTCATAAGAGTGGAGCATAATAATTAAAAATGTTAAAACCATGTGGCCAGTCGTTGGGGCACAAATGTTGACTGTAAACTCGAGAAAATGAAATATTTAATATTTCCATTTCTTCCCTCTGATGTAGTAGTGTTGAGTTCCGCCACTCAACACGCAATGCCTCCAGGATTCGGCGGAAAGTGGGCAGCGGAGAGTCTTAACACTAGGCTCCATCCGCCTACCACGCTACGCGCGGCATACAGAGTGAAGCTGAAAAAAAATGTTAAAAGCACCCGTTAAAAGCACCCGCACATAATTTCGGAAGCTTTTCTCACAACGGTGTTGTGGCTATAATCGCGATGTAAATGTGTTTGTGATATTCTTGTGTTTGCACTACTATACTAAAAAAAAATGGATATCTTTATTTTTATAACGTATAAAAATTTGAACGTAGCAGAATTTGAACCCGCACCTCTTAGAACTCATTAATGATGTTAATGAGCCACGTCGAAATTCTTATACGCTTCTTACAACTTATTCTCTTGTTAAAATAATAAGTACATTTTGTGTTGAGCGCCGGAACTCAATGCTGCACTTTGTCATGTTGCCAGACCGATGAAATGAATTCATGATCGTTCGGTGGATTAAAATATTTTCCCTAATGGAAATCGAACCCACAACCGTCGTGTTCATAGTGAAACAATGTGCCGTTGCGCCACGAGGGCTTGTTATCATAACGAATGTTATAGTGTATTTTTTGTACGACGATAGAAATTATTAGTCTTAGCAGTTCTTATTTATATATTTCTCAAGTTTAATAACAATCATTATAATCTTTATTTAGAAATATAACATACAAATTAGATGCAAGTAGTCAGAAGACACTCGAGTCTTTAATAATTTAACAATATCAAAAAACTGAAAAATCCGGTTTTTCTTGGTTTAATAGAAATAAGCCTGGAACGCACAACTCATCCGACGATTGCAGTTAAGTAAAAGATCGGTTGAAGGAAAGGATTTATTAATAAATTCTTATAAAATGAAAACAAAAATGGATTTATTTCAAGTACAGGCAATCGCTAACTATACAAAAATCAGTCAAATTAGTATAAAAGAATTTTTAAATCACGCTACAATATTTGAGAAGAAATATTATCAAAAAAAAATGTTGAAAAGGGTCGACTTATTGGAGGCATTCATTCTCGGATCATCCTATTATTACTCCTAAAAAGTCTCGGTAAAAGAAAAAAAGGGATCATAACAGAATTTATTTAATATATAAAGAACACATTTTATGGCCAATGCCTAAAACATAAAATGAACAGAAACTTTAGGAAGGGCTTAGAAAATTATTTTGAAGGGTGACTATGAAACAACTTACCGTAGGCTGTAGAGTTCGTGAAACATAAAATAAGTTTTACGAGCCGATAAAGACGTTTGGGAGGGATCAATGGTGGAAGAATGGCGTGTCCACTCTGCGAGGAAGCTGGGAATTACTGTGTTTCAGTGTTATGCACGGCCGTGTATGCGTAGAATTTAGACAATACCGTTGGTATGTAGGTGTATCTAGCAGCCGCATCAGTTATGCTTTGTAGTGTAACTACAAATAACTTTGATTCAATGAAAACATTATATTAAATTTTTTTATTGTCTTCAAAAATATTTTCTTTGTAATATATGTTTTGTAACGATTTTTTTAAATAATATTTATTATTCGTATTAATTCGGCCTCGTTGAAGTTGACTATTTTGATTGACCTTCGTAAGTAACGTTTCGAAAATCTGGAACTTGGGACTATAGATATAGGCCTCTGCCTCTTTGCAATGCACTAACACTCACATTTACTGCTCCAATTCAATATAGAACATTATATCAAAGGAAATTACTACCGCCTTTTATACAATTTAGTTACAAACATGGCTGTCTATCAAAGAATAATGTTGCCATAGCATACTGAAAGATAAGTAAGACACAGCATATCGATAAATATGACAAGTTAGTATATTATATCGATAAATGTGACAAGTTAGTATATTTTTTCCTGAATGGTAATCGAACGCGTACCCATCGCGTTCACATTCAGACGATGATCCATCCACTGCGTCAGGACGGCATTTACTAACAATGAAAAATTGCTCCAATTCAAAGGATATCGCACGAAATTTACAATTGTGAAAGTGGAACAGTAATTTCTGTTACGTTAACCGTTCTTACACATGTTGCTTTTCCTGGTACTTTATTTCTTGAAAACTGGCACAAACTAAGACACCAAGTGCGTATTAGTACTCTCTCTATACGGCTTCGTGCTCTACTTATTTCTTTTATATTGAAAGTATTTTTCTTTCTATTAAAGGTTGAGTGAAAACGAAGAATAAGAGCGATGTGAACATTTGTATTTAAAAAAAAATAAAAACGCTACTTTTGCTTTTGCTTGCGTAAGATGTTTTTATACTATATATACAAAAAAAATCTATTTACATACAGTGGGGAACGGAGTGACTTAACACTAGGTTCCCTCTGCCTGCCCTGCTGTGTGCGGGATACAGCGTGAAGCTGATTTATTTACATACAATATGTAAATAGTTTTTTGTATTCAGAAAAACGGAATGAGTGATTTTTAAAGTGTATAGGGATTATCTAGACAATGTTGACTTTACCATACCATACCTGAGTAGGGAAGTGAAAATATTTCATTGCAACAAGTGAACATCGAACCCACAATCATCACGTTTAAAGTTATACGTAAACTTCCTTTCTAATGTGCCACTATAGCTCCAGTTTCATAATAACATTATTACAAGGTATTTTTGATGTACATCACATCGAATCGAGCTCTTACTGAATAAATAATGTTTTACATATTATGTTGTGTTATTACTTCCCATAACATCACATAACATAGAAAATGTTTTGTTATATATTGTGAAATGGTGGATGATTATGGAAATTAATAACATATACAATTTGAAGAAATTCCTCACGATAAATATATAGGTATATTATGAAGGAAGTCTATTAATGTATAGAGTGTAATACCTTTCATAAGCATATTGCATGATGACAGCTTTGTAAATATTTATCAAATTACCGTATATATTTAGTAAAGCATAATATTTTTATTTCATTATAGTATATAATTATATTGGGGCGTCGTGACGCAGTGGCACAAATATATGACTGTAACGCGGCGGTTGTGGATTCGATCCCCAATCGGGGAAATGAATTATTGTTAATTAATAACTAATAAAAGAAATCAAAACATTTCTTCGCTCTGGGACCAAGGCAAAAGTCCAACGATGATTTCGTCGGAGAGTCGGGAAACTTACCGTTTTAACACTAGGTTTCCTCTGACTACTCTCCTATGTGCAGTCGTGGATACAGCGTGAAGCTGATTTATTTATTTTATATAATTATAATTATATTAAAAAATATGATAGTGCTTTTGATCCCTTCAGAACTCGCAAACTAGGAGTATTTAGTCTACCTTGGATTTCGTAACACATGTAATAAATCTCCCCCTAATTACCATTATTTCACTAAGCTACTTTGTATAAAAACAGTTCCAGCTTCACGCTGTATCCTGCACACAACAGAGGAGGCAGAGGGAACCTAGTGTTGAGACACTCCGTTCTCCACTTTCCGCCGAGTTCTGGAGGCATTGCGTGTTGAGTGGCGGAACTCAACGCCGAGCTTTGCCTCGACACCAGAGCGCAGAAATGAAAATAAATATTTCAATTCCTTGAGTGGGGATCGAACCCACAACCAGTCGATTTTATAGTCACACTTTGTGCCCCTGCGCCCCTATTTTTATCATAAAATTTTATAAATCAATCTAATAGTATATAACGTAGCTAACGTAAAAAAAATATCGAATCAAATCGTGGGCTTGAATTACATCTTGAGAGATTTCAAAAGCGCCGAAGTAGATCTCAATTGTCGGTGAAGTCTAGAGCGACGCAGATTCAATAAAAGAAACATATTATTAATAAATAGTTGTAGTTCTTAAATAAATTTATATTTATTGGAATTGTTAATAATAATAAAAATGATTATTAGAATTATCAATATTGTTCTTAAAGGTAATAAAAGGTATTGAAAGTTCGTAAAATTAGTGACGCAAAACTAATAATGCAAGGCATCCGCCGCCATCTTCAAATGGAATTAAATGGGAATTTTCCTTTCAAAGCAATTTATACTAAAGAGACGATTATTAACTTTCTGCCTTGAAAACGTATGTGTGATTATTATAATGTACTAGATTTTAACTAAAGCTTTTCGCCCGTGGTCTACAGAAATAACTAAGAATTTTGTATGGTACGTGACACATTCTAAGAGACCGAGGTGACTCTGACCACAAATATTAAGAATATTGTATATCGGTATCGGAAAATACTATTGCAAGTGCTATAATACAAAAAAAAGTAGTAAAGAATATCGTTTTCATCTTTGTCTTATTTTTTAATTATTACAGTAAGCAATGCTTGTGGCGGCTTGTGAGCGATCCGAGCGAGGGGCAAACTCCTTTCAATGTACTTATGTAAAAATTATAAATTTTCTTGCATATTTTATTATTAAAAATAAAGAAACAATATTTAATATCTATAAACAGAATAAAAATCATTTTTGTGTCTCCACTGCAAAAAGTACGATAACTATATAGATTTTTTTTTCATCTTTATTGAACTGCCAATGAATCTGAACTTTCTATGTAGACTGTAGAACGAAGAAAAGATAATAATATTAATATTTTTTTTTATCCTGAGTGGAGATCGAATCCACAACCATCTCTATGAAAGCCAGACTCTATAGTCAAATATACCACGATACCCATAAACTAATTACTTACAAATAATTTCACTATAAAACATGAAACTTTATTCAACAAATACTAGACTCTCATTAGCTTTTTATATCACATTAGTTGTCAAATTTCGCAGTTTCCCCAATAATCGGCTATTATAAATTGTGAAGCGGTGCAAGACGCGGTAATCATTTTATGGGTATCGATTTTCATTTAGCTCTAAAACGGTCATTATAGCAGTGTGTTTTGGAGTAAAGCGCCGTCGACGGCCGAAAGGCAATATTACTCTTTGTGCCACCCTATATAATAATGAAGTGATTAATGGTTCAACCAATATACGAAGCAAGTTCTTTGTTAGTTGGCAAATATTTGATACGCTATGGACATCGCAATCCATTCCTTTGATACTGCGATCACTTGTAACGACCGCTTCACCGACAGGAATCGCCAGATGGATTGACGCTGTGCTTCTATTTTCAGTATTTATTGTTATTTCTTTTTGTATATTTTAACAAAGAGATAGCGTAATGTGAATATTTATTATTTTTCCAATGTATTTTAATAATCTCTAATCTTTTTTTTTATTCTTTTTGCTATTCATTTGTAAATGTTGAAAATTGCTTGTTAAATTGAACAGGCGCTTTTGTTTTTTGTAAATATATAATATTGAAATGTTAGATTTGGAGGTCGTATTATTTATCGAGTTTCAATTTAAAAGCACTGGCAGAAATAGAAAATAATTTTAAATTAATTAAAAGTTAGTCTGTATATATTTTATTATTTAACCGACGATATCAATTCGATTGTATTTTTTTATCTTTGTTATCTCAGAACTTTGATTGAGTCAAGCCACTTAGACACACTTAGAAGCTGATACTTCCCGTGTGGTACCATTTTCATTTGGTTCATTTCTGACAATGTTATCCATGAGAAAATCACATAAGTCTTAAATTTGCATTACGTATGTGCGCGACAAATGGACGAATAACTAATATCACGCCACCCGATGATTCTTTTTTATTGGACACAATACAAGGGTTTGTTTGAGTTTGATGAGAGTTTGGGTAGGTTCTGATTATTGGATCCGGTGGAAATCGGTTCTTTTTGGTGAAAAATATAATAATTTTTTTACTTATTTTTTTACTTCGTTTTTTATTTTGAATTTTAAAAATTGTTTGTTGTTATTATTGATTGATATAATTGTAACAATTATTATTGACTAACTAAACATCAGTCATAACTTGAATATTTTTTTTGATATTTGCAAAGTTTTGCAAGTTGATTATCTCCTACTTTTTTTGAAGTAATTTCAAAACTAATTTTATCGATATTAATAGTTTTAACTAGTAGTTTTAGTGTTGTAAAGACACAACTATAATATTCATTACGTCTTATTAGTTATAACTAATTGTTCTGGAGCTGCGTCTCCTATCATCGTCATCAGCTCAAATAATGGCTACAAGAAACAAATATATGATTGTTATTAGAAATTGTATGAGACGCATAATACGAGCGTATAAAACTTTAAGGTTTTCCTTGATTTCCCTGGATTTCTGACATCAGATCTTGGATAATGGGACCACCTGGGATGGCCACCTATTTTTAATAAAATAATAAAACAAACGGTTCACAAATGAGGGAGAAATGGAAGGAGACATAAATAAAATATAGTTGTCAAATATATAAACTTCCTCCCTTTGGAATCTTATGAAATGACATTAAATTCATTATTACTGTATCTTATTTGTAATATAAAGTAACAATGTATTTGAGCGTCTGCTTGCAAATAAAGTAAATGCGTTTCTTATAAACTTTGTTATCCACTTTTAGAGATTCTTTTATTTTTGTTTAATGTTTGTTGTGTTAATGTTGTAAAAACTTATAGTTTCTTCAGGCTTCTTTATTAGGCTTTCTAGTATTAGGAGTATAAAAATTATTTTCACCATATTTTGTTTAATTTTACAGAAGTATGAAGATTTGTTAGATAAATGGGTCGTATTGTAAATGTAAAAAAAAAACGGAACCGTTATGGAATAATTTTGTTGTGCACTTGTTCGTCTGTCAATACCATTTATCTAAAAATCGTGTGGAGATATCAAATCAATATCAAATATCCAAAGTTTAGGGTCCCTTGGATCGCTGAAAAAATTAAGCTTCTAAGTAAACGCAATCAAAAGATACGAAAGTTTTATTCATCGTTATTGCTGCATTTTGTATGAAATTCGCGTTATCAACACCTATGGGGTACATAAGGATAATTTAATATAAACACGACAAAATAATATAAAATAATTATATAACTAACTATTTTCATATTTAAACGGCTAAACCATATTAGTATGTCAATTTTATAGTAACTTTAAGTTGGAATTACCAAAACTTACGTACTATTGCTAACGAGTTCTTGCAACAGCAGCGAGCTCTGCTTCTAGCGAATAGAGAAAACATGAGGAAACAACTTTTAATAGGAAACACATAATGAATAAGCTTTGAACAAAAAATATGGACAAAGTAAAGATACTGCTTAAGTTATTTGAGATTAACACAATCTTTCCATATATCGAAGTATAAAAGTAAAAGAATATTTTACTTGAAAATTTCTCTATCATTGAATAAACCGTAGCCCTGCAGACTGGTTTTCCAAGTTCTTCAGTAATAAACGACCGGCAACAAAAAACGGATTTATCTTTAAAAAGTTTTACTGCAATATCAAAGAAACATTACCGCAGTTATTTCGGATCTCGAAATGGAAAAGGCGCCTCGTTTTAAGGAAAATTCAAAATTCTGTTTCAGATATTTTATGCAATAATCAACACTTGGTTTTTGATTTTTACTTTTATATTTTACGTTTTGTGTTACTTGTTGCTGTATATTGTTAAAAAAGGATGAAAAGCTTTCCTATGCAAAGATTTCTATTAAATATAAAATGGTCATTTTAGGTATAATGTTTTATAATAGGTATGTATACTATACTATACTTAACAAGCTTTACCCTGTTTCCCTAGCGGGGTAGTCAGAGAGAACGGAGCAAATATACCACTTCATTCACTTGTTGTATTATCTTACCATTTACACTGATTTTGTATTTCGTCTTTTCTTCATTTCTTTCAAATACCTTTGTCTTACTTGCATTCAGGCTTAGATCATTATTTTCACACCCTTCTCACACCACACTGACTAATACCTGCAACTCGCATTCTGATGATCCAGAGCCTTGATCGTGAGCAGATCCTGAGCATTGCATGATCTGCGTACAGCAGGCAATTTAAACTCAAGTCTTTTCCTCCTATGTCACTTTGTTTCACTCCTTGGAGACAGCTATTCAAATACAAATTAAACAACCAAGCTGACATGGCGCATTCTTGTTTAACACCCGATTGGATGTCAAACCAGGACGATATGCCAGCTCCTACTCGCATGCAGGCTGAGTGATCTCTGCAGCAAGGGTCCGAAAAAATATACATACACCCTCTTCCAAGTCTAAATACTCCTAGGATCTATATAGGTATGTAGTTCATTATTGTTGTTCTATTATATATTAATAATTCAGAGCGTGGCGCAGGGACACAAAGTGTGACTTTAAACGCCAGTCGCGCGTTCTGGGTTCGATCCCCACTCGAGGGAATAAAATGTACGAGTAAATGTGTATTTCCAGTTCCGCCACTCAACATGCAATATAAAAAAATATATTTATTTATTTATTTATTTATTTAAACTTTATTTTAACAACAACAACTGCTATACAGACAAAAAAAAAGAAGAAGAATGACAAACAACAAAATAATAATAATACACAGATCAAGCATGCAAATAATCTTACTATTATACTTTATACTATACATTGACAAAGCATAAATTAAAACAAAGTGTACAGCAGTGTGAAGTTAAAAAAGGTAGACCACTCAGCATAGATGTTGGCATATGAGTAACAATACTCAATAGTACCAACGCTGATTTTCAGTGACCGCCTAGAAAAAGACGCGCCTGCGAATGAAACTGTTTAATAAACAATAAATAAAACTATTCTGTCCTATAAAATAAAAATATATATAATAATCAAAATAAAAATATCTATATTTAGAGAATTTACGTATGAAACGTAATAGACCACCCACAACTTTGCTTGCATTACTCTAGCACGTAAAAAGCAAAATCCTGTTTTTTTCGTACCCGTAGGAATTTTGATGAAGCTTCTTTTATTTCTTACCTAAATTTCAATCTCCTAATTTCAGGAGTTTCATCTGTACTTTGTCAATCAGTCACACACTAACGGATTTAGGAAATTTTGATGTGTTCATAGCTGCAAAAAATTGTCCAGAAACGAAAGAAGATGTCATTTAATTGTCCAAATTGAATAAAGTAACTTTTCACTGTACTGATTAATTATTCTCAGCCTTTCAAAAGAAAAAGATTACTCTTCCTTTTCAAAGGTTCAATTAGCGGCAGTTCCTAACTTCGCCTTTATAAAAAGTTTATAACAGCCTTTTGTAATACTTGCCAAAAGTTAGAGCGATGCAAATTTCGCGATCAATAGCTTTTGTAAATGGCTGCAAGTCAGTCGCGTTGTATTTACTTCAGTAAGTAAACCGACGTTTGACTTTGAAGTGTCGATCAAAGACATTGGACGGAGTCAAAGCTGGTTGCGACCTCGAAGTTTTCCCATTTGCATCACTTAAGGCGCGGAAGGCTTAAACTGACGTCGTGATTAGCTACCTCCAGTGGAATCCGGCCACAGTTTGTTTGCTCGTTATCTTCAAAACCACAATATTGGTGCTCTACAACTTTTGCGATATACGCTTGTATAATTCCTTTGAAATAATCTATCTTGTATCTTTATTTTACTACACGTGACTCTTTTGTATTACTTTTCAGATTTCAGTTTAGCTGCACGCTGTAGGCAGCAGGGTAGGCAAGGGGAAACTGGGAACCTAGTGTTAAGACTAACTCCGTTTTTCATAAAGACACTTCCGTTCCGTTTAACCCTAAAGGCATGAAATAGGGGTTTAAAGTTTGTATGGAAAAATTTTTTAATCTGTACCGATTTTTGTAAAATTTGAAATTCAGACTCTTAAAGATATTTCATTGAACACGTGTTTCATGGTTTTTAAGAATTCACTCCCTAAGGGTTCAAATAAGGGGTTGAAAGTTTATATGGAAAAATCTTTAAATTGCCACCGATTTTTATAAAAATTTAAATTCAGACTGTTAAAAATATTTTATTGAACACGTGTTTCGTGGTTTTTTTAGAATTCACTCCTAATAAGCGGGCGAAGCCGCGCGCGCCCTCTAGTACCTATATAAAAGGACATGTACTGACTGACTGAGGTAAGACGCACGCACAGCCGTAACCGCTGATGGTAGAAACGTGAAATTTGGACAAATGTTCATTTTCATAATCTGGACTTGATCTGGGTTTTGAAAAATTTTAACCCTAAAGGGATGAAATTGGGGTTGAAAGTTTATATGAAAAAAAATGTAAATCGGCACCGATTTTTATAAAATTTTAACTTCAGACTCTTAAAAATATTTCATTGAACACGTGTTTCATAGTTTTTTTAGAATTCACCCCTTAAGGGTTCAAATAAGGGGTTGAAAGTTTATATGAAAAAATTTTAAATCCCCACTGATTTTTATAAAAAATTAAATTTATACTGATAAAAATATTTTATACGTGTTTCGTGGTTTTTTAGAAGTCACCCCTAAGGGTGCAAATACACGTGCGAAGCTGCGCGTGCCAACTAGTTTATTAATATTTTTATTTCTTCGCTCTGGCAACAAAGCTTTTGCCTTGCACAAAACAAAAACAGACAAAATGAAAATTGTGGATCCCGTGGTTGTGGTGTAAGGTAGTGCTGTGGTAAGCAGTCGACATGTGAAATTGACAATTGCTGACAGTTTCTCATTTCGAGAAACCAATGTTGAGTCACATCACCACTGTTTCAAAACCACTCGGTTTCCCCTACTCGTATTTTGTAGTAGTAGTCATTTGTTTTTAGCTTCACGCTATATTCCGCACATAGCAGGAAAGGTAGAAGGAATTTAGTGTTAAGACACTCCGCTACTACTACGTACACCCTACGTTCCGCCGCATTTGGGCATTGTGTGAGAGAGAGAGTGAAATATTTATTGACATTCATATTTTTATTTTTTCGCTCTGGTGGACAGGCAAAGCGCGGCGCTGAATTCCGCCACTCAACAACACGGCCTACAGAATTCGGCGGAAAGTGGGGGACGGAGTGTCTTAACACTAGGTTCCTCTGCCTACCCTACTGCGTGCGGAATACAGCGTGAAGCTGATTTTTGCTTTGATTTAATTTTAATGTTTTTGTTTTGTAATATTTTATTTATACATTGTACATATATTTATTAAAAAATATATGAAATTAATTAAATTCAAAATATTAAACTACATAAAAGTAAACAACGGGAAAAGTTAAATAAAATAAAACTGAAAAGGTTTATTTGCTGTACATTATTAAAATGGTTCAGGTAGCGTGAAAACGTGAGTGAACTTTACTCACTCACTGAATACTAAATCCAAGTTTTAAATGGATCAACACAGTGCACTTTTCCGGTACAATGTGATCTGAAATACAGGTAAAAGTCCATAATGGCATAATTAGTTTCTTTTAGTTTGTTTGTGGTGTCGAGGTTAAGCGCGGCGTTGAGTTCTGCCACTCAACACGCAATGCCTCCAGAATTCGGCAGAAAGTGGGGAACGGAGTGTCTTAACACTAGGTCCCCTCTGCCTACTCTGCTGTGTGCGGGATACAGCGTGAAGCTAATTTATTTATTTATTTATTTTAGTTTATTTTACACATTAACTTTAGGCTCTTGTTACGTGACATAATCGTATGTTAATATTATAATTATATCTTATATCAAATTTCCGTAGATGGATATGTACACTTACTTGTAGCCAGTCGTGGCGCAGGGGCACAAAGTCTGTAAACTAAAGACTGTAAAATAGACTGGGACCACTCGAGGGAATGAAATATTTATTTTTCTTTGCTGTGGTGTCGAGGTAAAGCGTGGCGTTGAGTTCCGCCACTCAACACGCAATACCTCCAAAACTCGGCGGAAAGTGGGGAACGGAGTGTCTTAATACTAGGTTCCCTCTGCCTACACTGCTGTGTGCGGGATACAGCGTAAAGCTGATTTATTTATTTTTTATTTTGTTAAAACACCTTGTCCACTTTTTTTTATTTGTAACAGGTTAACCAGCAGTTGTTATATTGATACTTATTGTATTAATAAACACAGCATGCAATTATATAATTATTTGCTTAAAATTAATGTTTAATAAAATTGGTTCCAATTAACTTGTACTAGCCGCTGAATGATGAAACTAACTTGAGATTTGTTAAGAAATTATTCTGAAATTTATTTATAAAATCACAAAAGAAATCCGTAATCATAATATAGTCGTTTAGAAGTTTGCTCAAACGACGAGGAGGTTTGCTTAGAACGGTTTAGCTCATCTGAAATAGATCATATTAAAAAAAAAATAATAATTTTAAAAAGAAATTTTATTTTACTTTTTAAAATATAAATGCCTAGAGGACAGAACCAAGCTGAATGATTGGTAAAATTACCAATTTTGAACAAGTTAGTTTCATATTTAACGATTCATGTAAGCAGCAATACAGTACTTTTCGTACTACATAGACACTTTTTACCACTCTCTTAGTTTTTGTCGTTTTAGTTCATTTCATATAAAATAAGAGCAATACGCCAGCCAACTTAAGCTTATCAATTTTTTAAGTCACACGTTGTCGTCGCCTTAATAAGAAATAAAATAAGAATGCGGCTACTACTCTGACACCGAGGAAGACGCTATCGGTCAGGTTCATTCGTCGTGACTGCTATAGTGAAACACAATATAGGGTCTTATAATTAATATATTGTATCTTTATTAGGTAAGTTCCAAAAAAGGGAGCTAGAGCCCAGAGTTGAAGGTAAAGTTCTACCTGATGTTGGGCAGTAAACACGATCTGAAACTTTGATGTAGTTTGAATCATGTTACAGAATACTATCAAAGGGTTTCGGGGGACTGGCTCATACAAAGACTGGCTTTAACCGTTGCACTTACATACGAGAACATTTATACGTAAACAACAACGTGCTAAGAAATTAATTTGTAGGGAATTGTGCAGGCCAGTCGTGGCGCAGCGGCACAAAGTGTGACTGTAAAATCGACTGGTTGTGGGTTCGATCCCCACTCGAGGAAAAAAGAAGTATTTATTTACATTTATATTTTCATTTCTTCGCTCTGGTGTCGAGGGGAAAACGCGGCTTTGAGTTTCGCCACTCAACACGCAAGGCCGCCAGAAATTGGCGGAAAGTTGGGAACGGAGTGTCTTAAAACTAGGTTCCCTCTGCCTACCCTGCTGTGTGCGCACCAAAGCCAGTGCGTAAAGATCTAAATTCCATCAAACGCATTCCGTACATTCGTTAATGATGTATTAAAATTAAAGTACTAATAGGTAGAGCAGTGACAAATCTAACGCTTAGTCACTCTATAAAAATGTTAAAAAATCATCTTTCACATATATAATACCAATTATAAAATTAAATTTAACCAAAACCTTATCTTTTAATTTTTTAATTGCTCAAGAATAATATTATGCTAGAGTTGAAGTGCCGGAAGCAAATAAAAAAATATAGGTACTTGGGAACGCTTTGACTGAATTTCTTTATCAAAGATAGCTTTCAATTTCACCCACAAAAATTGCTGTAATTTTAGCAAAAAATAAAAAATAAGAATTACAACATGTTCCTACAAGTACAGTTTAAAAATTAGAATCCAATCGCACATTTTATATTTATTTGTAATCACAAAACGCAATATAAAATATCGTTTCATGAATTTACGACAAATAAATATAGATTTTTATAGTTACCGTTATTCTATAAAGTCGACAAACGTCAGCCAACAAGCCACAGAAATGAAGTGTAAATGGAAACTTGGAGTATTTTCGCTTCCCGAGTGTAAATTGCGCTTTAAACGGATTGTCAACCTAATGGATGAGTGATGGATGGAGTCGCGTACACACTATTTCAATCTACGGCGCTAACGAGTCCCATCGATCTGGAAAATTTTCGATCAGGACTTAGTATGTTATCCAAAATGTTAAATATATTAGGCCGTTAAAACAATTGGTCGTGTTGTGTTCGATATATTCACATTACAAACTTGTATTTTATTTTATTTTTAAGCAGGGATTTTGAAAAATTTGACGGCTAAAGGGATGAAATAGGGGTTGAAAGTTTGGATTTTTTTTAAATCGCCAATGACTTAAAAACATTTCAGAAGCCGTGCCCACTAGTATTATTTAAGGCATTGTGGATCGAATAATGTAACATATAAAACACTATAAATAAGTATCAGTCAATCAATCACTCGGAAGCCGACCGGACGAACCATTTAGACACTGGCCGCAGCCGGATGCAATCGTACACCATTTCCTATCCTATTCCTATTACTTCTAAGAGTTTCTAAATTTATGGTTCATTTATCTAATTGTTCATATAATATAATAACTAGCATTGCTTTGTGCCCACACTTTTTTAAAGTAACCATGATTAAAATAAATATAAACATAGCAGCAATAATCTATTGCATTCAATATAAACTGTAGTACCTTAAAATCTTGAATATAACAAATGGGTCACCCTTATAGGAAAAATGTTCAATATTAACAGATTAACTCGGCCGGGGCTCTCGCTTCATAAAATAAATTCCAATATTCTGAACCGTGCTCTCATAATGCTGCTAAGAAATTACTTTCACTTGAAATTTTTTGACGAAAGATTTGAACAAAATATATTATACTATGTTAAATGATATTATTCATTTCAAGGTTAATGAGATGAGGCTGCTTATTGAGTGATGACGACTTACACCACATAAAGTTTTATATATTATCATTATAATATTTTATTTACAATTTTACAATTTAATTATTAAATATTTAATATAACTGTGGTATTACACAATCCTGGATTTTGTATAAAAATATTTGCTTTAATGTCACATACATTAAATCAAATATTTTTATACAGAATCACACAAGGACTAAAAAATGAGTCAGTTCTTTTTTCATACCATTCCATTGAATTATGAGGGTGAAGAAAAAATTTGTACACACGTTGCACCATAATAGGTTTATCTTCAACACACACGCTCTTAGCGCAGTCTCTTAACTGGTTATACTTGTTAAAATATGGAATTTTGCAAAAGTTTTAAAAGGGGTAACGACAAAATACTTTAGTCATTTTTTTATTGCGATTATTATTTTAAGATTTAACTAACCACAAACTGACAACTAAATTCTTATTACATTAAGTAAAATATAAAAAATAAGTAATTATGATATTAAAATGAGTTTGGAGTTTTTTTTTTTTTCATTTTTAAGTAATAACATTAAGAACTTTTTGAATTATTTTCATGAAATTCTTTCAAATAACCTCCAAGTCTCTTAAATAAACTTTGTCAATTACTATTATCTTTATAATTACATAGTTTTTTGATAGCTGGGCGAAGCTAACGTCATCATTTTACAACGGCACATGCAGTCTACGAACTGAAATCCCATTGAGCACGTGTGGAGCGCATTCAGAAATAGAGCTTTTTGTTTTTCTTATTATGTGCTTCGTTGTTCTATAACACTTGTTCTATAAGCATATTGGAAATTTAATTATATATCTGTTTGGGATACAGCGTGAAGTTAAAAAAAAGAATTTGTATTAAGACATAGGGTGTAGTTCCGTCACTCAACCCGCAATGTCTTAAAAATTTGACATTGTATGACGAACTATTATATATATGTATTCATCGCTTCTGATTCCTAAAATTATATTAATTAAACTTAAAATATATATAAAAAAGTTAAGGTTAACCTCGGTTGGTTTTTTGAAAACACAGAATCAAAGATACTGGAGGAAGTTCACGTAAAAAACATGAGGGGGGTCCTCCCGAAGGATATGTATGAAGGGGTTGATGACAGTGGACGGGACGAAAGAGGTATGTAGAGACCATAGTGCTTGGCGCTCCACTCCGCTAGGGATAGTCAGAGAGAATAGAATCGTGAGGCTACAAAAAATATATAAAAAAGTTTTTTTAATTTTAAACATTTATTCAGTTATAGTTTTTGTAATGTAATTCAAAATTACATTACAAAAACTATAACTGAAATACCATAGGTACCCAATATGATGAAACAGATTCTAGTGACGGTACTGACTTTATTTGCATACATTTGTTTATTTTAGCGACCCTGTGCGAGATATGATAGCAAATTCTCTAGTGAATTATGATTTCAATTTACTGCAATACTTTGAATGGAATTTGATATGATGAATATATTAATTTTTATATATAGGGTACATTTCCCAGTATATGTGTTATGAGTTAATGGAAGTTGTTGAAAATAAAATATTTATAAATAAATTTTCAAAAATTTATAAATACATTTTTGATAGGGGCATATCTGTTTCCCGAGTCTTCTTATCAGATTATTTATCCATATAGTACCCGTAAGAGTTATATTCAGTAAAATTATCACAAAGCTGCTTGTTAGATATTGAAATTAGTGCAAATTACATTTCAAAATATATTATACATATACCTTTACCTTTCAATATATTTTAAAGTTAAATACTTACATTATTAAATATTTTTACGATAAAGGAACTAACTGCATACATTAAACGTAACATATTTTTTTACTAAATCACCTTAGTACGAAAAAAAAATGTATAAAAATTATATATATAATAGCAAAATTGTTCGTATCTAAGTTTACTATAGTGCCAGTAAATAATATTAACTCTAATCTAATGAAACATTTAAAAAAATCGCTGTTAGTACTTACCGTAAGTGGCAATTAGTATTCCGGTGCATCAATCAAATATGCCATTCATTAGAAGAATAAAGCAATATGCCGAATAGAAAAGTCAATCGAAACATGTTTATTTCTTTCAAAAAGTGGTAATTGGGACGCTGAGCACGTCAGTCTGTTGACTCGCGACTTTGCCATTAGGCAAAGGGGATCTTCCTTGTTAACCCCCACCTTAGCACCTGCCTTTTTATCTTTTATTCGGAAAATATATATATATTTGGTGTTTTTTTGTTTAATAATCTTATCTCTCTCTCGCATCACCGAGTGTTTATTTTCATGATATTTTGATTATTAGAATTTTGAAGAGAAATATTTTTTTAACAAAATGGTTAAATCATTTAGAGGAAGGAAAAATTTATTCAAATAATTAACCTTTAAAACGTAATTAAAATTTTTGGTATCAATATTATCACTGTCATCCATGTTCTAATTTTCAAATAAAATATAATCCTTTCGTACGATTTATTAATTTGATAAAAACCCTTTTCGGTCTACTTTTTATCAAAGTGATGATAATACGGGGAATCGGTGGTTTTAAATTTTTGAGAGTCCATAGTTGCTGGTTGCAGGGAGTTATATTTTTCGATAGACAAATATATCTTGAAGTATAAGCTTTTTATAGTTATCCATATAAGAATTATATTCAGTAAAGTCAATTAAGCGGCGTTGAATTCCGCTACTCAACACGCAATCAAAGTGGGAAGCGGAGTGTCTTAACACTAGACTCCCTCCGCCTATCCTGCTATATACAGGATACGGCGTGAAGCTGATTTATAAGTTTTTTATATAAGTAAAACACTGTTCAAATATTTTCGTTTAGCTGTGTGTAATAGAATTTTATTATATCATTATTCAAAATGTAAACGACGATAATTTGTTTGAATGTGAAATGCAGGTCTTACATAAAATGCTTTGAGAACGTATTACGTAGTATTTCAGTTTGAGAAATTCTATGTTAGTGACATTTCTGTAAATGGTAAATGTTAGAATTATGACCTTTTTATTTAACATAATTATAATTGTAAGGAAAATCTTAATTTGATTTATAGGAAGAAAGGAATACTTACTTCTAAAATAAAAAGAAATTCGTCAGTCATATTTAAGTAAAAGCGTCAGTCAGCGCAATAAGCACATCTTTGATAAATAAACGGATCACAACCACAACAACATTGCAATGATAATTTTTAATCATGTTTTACATAATATGAATATAATTTAAAGTTAGCATTATATTAATTGACCACAACAAATGCCTGTTTATGCTTTGAATTATCAAATTTGAAACAATGTAAGGATCATACGGTTTTACGTAATAAATACTATAGACGTATTATATAATCAATGAAATTTTTTTAACAATAATTCTAACATTCTGAATTTAAGGTATTAAATACTTTTCGTTAGTAAAAATATTTCATTAGTATATACAATATATGAACAATTTAATTTAGGCTTAGCTTACTATTCAGTAATAATAATATGTGTGTGGAAGTAGATGCTGTTGAATTTAGTATTCACTCGGGAAGATAGTGATTGTTATAAAGTATAATTTAATATTTTTTTTCTTGCCGGTTCTTCTCACCAGAGCTGCGTTCCGAGGCGGTGGTAGCTTCCGTTAGGACTAGTACTTTTAAATTATGACAATTCAAAAGTACTAGTCCTAATCGAATAGAGAATACTTTGATTTTGATTTGAACGAAATCAAAAGATACAAAAATAAAGTTTAGTAGGAGATTAGAACTTACAGATGAAATAAAGAAAAATACCGAAAATTACATCATTTTTTTTGGATATATAACAACAAGAATAACCATTATATATTTATTTTAGTATTTCAATCCATTGGCGAGTCTGAGTCGTATTTTTCTGATTTTATTCAATTCTACAACCGCGATCTCCTCGCTCGTCTACTCGCGTTGCGTGATTTCTCATTCTGATAACTCAAAGTTCCGTTAAATCAGTTATATTTTGGAGAATTAAACATTCAACTTCGTCGTTGGTCGTTTTCTCTAAAATTTTGTAATTTATTTGGCATCTCAGAAGGCTCTGCGTTGCTTTGGTTATTATATTCTTCCACCTAGTTCGGCAAAGTTAATGCATATCTTCTACTATAAAAAATGTATTCCAGTATCGTGGGTGGCTTTAAGCTCGAATGTGATTGCGTCGGCAGTGGTGGCGATTGCTTTTTATAGTTGTTCGTCATTGCAAGCGATTTTTTGATCATTACAAACCGGAGGCTGGCGAGCGGTACCACCTAGTAATACAGAAACAAATGAAAAATATGTAAATGCATTATAGAGAAGTATTAATTAAATTTTTAAATAAAATAGATAAAATAGATTTTTAATTAAGGATATAACAAATGGATAGAGATAGTTTTCTGTGTTTAAACCTTCCAGTAGCAAGTGTACTCGTAGCAACATTTATTAAGTAAAGGAAAAGTAATAAAATACAATCTCTAATGTAATTACACAAAATTAAAATGTGGCATATATTACACTACTTTATTAAGATATAAAAAAAGGTACTACGGCTTCTAGAATTCAGCGGAATATGAACAGAGTGTTTTAGCACTAAGTTCCCTTTAGCTACTCTTCTGTGTGCGGGATACAATGTGAAGCTAATTTTTAAAAGGTACTTTAGGACATGCATCGTTTAAAAGAACAAAATAACTAGATACCATATCTTTTTACATCACAAATGATATTAAGTAAATGCTAAGTAGTATTCACGTTAAACTTTCGGCATAGAAAAACAAGCAATAGACTTGTTTTTATCTTATAAATGAGTCCTGCTTCAGAGACTAAATGTTTCGAAAAAACAAAACCGATTTCGTATTCGTGCACATATGTATGTATATAAATGTACACATAAGAAACACTGTGAGGGCGTAATTACTACTGTACAGGTATTGGTATTGGTTTTGGGATCCAATTTCATTTAGCCCAATACTTCTTTTTCTAGGTAGTCTTTTTGTCCTACAACAAGGTATATAGTGTTAAGGCGATCTCTCCTCCGTTAGGTAGCGGAACTTAACGCCACATTTTTGGGATCGAACCCACAAACATCGTATTTACAGTCACACGCAGTACGCTGCATCCCTATAAATTTGTTTGATATTTAAATTCTTATTTGCATTTTCTCGGTCTAGTCTACTTTATTTCATATTTACAGATTGTTATCAAAATGGAGGAGAAAATTATAAATTTCTTCTTTTGATATCGCACAATGTGCTATGTTTTTTAAAATTATTTTAACGTATTATCTCTATCTCTATTATATATAATAAGACAGTAAAAATATTTTGTCTGTACATTTAGTAATTTTGACTGAAATGGATAGAGGGACACTTAAAAAGAATAATAGAAAGCAAAAAGATTTTTTTTTAATTTCTTGTCTGTCTGTCTGTCTGTCTGTCTGTCTGTCTGTCTGTTTGTCGACATATTTCTGTCCGCATTTTTCTCTGAAAGTACTGAACCGATTTACTTGAAAATTTCACCAATTGCTTTGTTTTAACTCAACTTGAGTACTAAAGTTAAGTTCATCAAAATCGGTTCATTAAAAAAAAAGTTATCGTCATTTGAATGAACTCAAGGCATTAGTTTGCCTGCGAATATTATATAGCAATCGCGCTGGTATCACCTGGCTAAAGAATGACATTCGAAACGTCTGGGTTATATGACTGTTGATAAAAATATATATTTTTGAAGCACTATTATATAATATTTTATACAATAAAGTAAGCAAAGTTGAATTGTTAGTGGAGATTACCTCCATAAATCATTAAAGTTAAGTTTAAGTCGTAATTAATTCAACCGGCCGGTCGTGGCGCAGCGGCACGAGGTGTGACTGCAAAACCGACTGACAACCAGTCGGTGAGGTTCGATCCCCACTCGAGGAGATGAAATATTTACTTAAATTTATATTTCCATTTCTTCGCTCTGGTGTCGAGGTTAAGCGCGGCGTTGAGTTCTGCCACTCAACACGCAATGCCTCCAGAATTTGGCAGAAAGTGGGGAACGGAGTGTCTTAACACTAGGTTCCCTCTGCCTACCCTGCTATGTGCGGGATACAGCGTGAAGCTAATTTTAATTTATTTTAATTCAACACAGAGATAA
>JAATLQ010008702.1:0-12127 GCA_013421005.1 Heliconius erato x Heliconius himera | reverse complement strand
TCTTGAAATCTTGAAAGACATATCAATTAAATACAAAGATATTTTGGTTGGTTCGTTCATATAATATATGTAACTAATTTAAAAACTGTACAGGAGTTAATATGCAATTAATACAGTTATATTACAAAGAATATTATGAATCCTACAACCTAAATTAAATTATTCACTGACATCAGCACATTTAACAGAGTTTTAGAATTATGATGAGACGTATATTATATAAGTAGGTAAAAAGAACATAAAGTTACAAAAATATATACGTGTAATACATAATTAGCTTTATATACATTTTATAAATATCAAATATCAACAATGGTCGTATTTTTTAATTTAAAACAATCAAAAATTCTTTGACGATAATGTCGTAAAAAAAATCATATTAGAAGTCATTATAGTTCTCAATCGATTGTGCTTATTAAATCAGTAATCATGTATTTTAAGCGGGCGAAGCCGTGGGCGAGCCGCTAGTTTTAAATAAATTATAACTTAAAATAACCTTTTTAAAAACAATTCTAAAGGTGAGTTGTGCTAAAATGAAAATAATAATTTTATGAAATTGCAATAGCTTGTGGCACATTTAACAAAGAATTAAAACAAAAAAATACCGATAAAATTTTTTACCTTTTTAGTTTTCTCTTAAACTTAATATTTTTAGTGCATTATTATTGCAAGATGTTTTTTCCTGCTAATCTTCATCTTCAGATCTTCGATATCATTCAACACTAGAATATTAGAAGTTCCTTTACCTATATTCGGGCTTCTTCAGACTGTAGATACCATTTAGCACGAGGATACCGCCAAGAAATGTCAAACGAGTCCGAAAACGACCTGTCTGCCTTTCTTACTTCAGAACCTTTTCTTGGATCACCTCCCAGCATCATCTACAGTCTCTAAATGTTTTGTTTTCATAGTGTATATTATTTTACAAATCAAGCCCATTCATTTCATATACATATTAGGTGGTTATGCAAAAATTTGTAATCCACACTTTTGTTGCGGCGAAGATTTTGTATTGACAACAATATTGTTTATATGTAATTGTATTGTCTCATCAGAACTAAAGTTCTGAAGTTATATTTAATTTCAGCTCAATTGGCCACTGGGAAGTAGGTCAAAGGAGCTTCCGAGATTTCACATATACTAACACACTAATACGGCAATTTGAATAAAAGCTTGCAAAAATATGTGCATTCTGCGCTCCTTCTCTATATAAACTATAGCTATGCCAAATTTCAGACTCCTCCGTCCGTGATAATTTTAGTAAAACGGTACTAAAAAGTTATACAGATATAAGAAAAAAAAACTTATATTATAGTATATGACATTTTATTGTGGATATAAGCATAGTCATTCGATTTATAAATTCGAATACTGCTTTTAGTATTTTCAATTTATTCTAATCACAAATCAATAAAGTGATACTAAGATTAAACCTAAACATTGGCTCAACAAATAGATAGAATTCATAGAAGTAACGGTTCAATTCGAAATGCAAATATTAATAAATAATAATTCAGTTCCCCGAGTGGGAATAGAACCCACGACCGACCATTTCCAGTTACACGCTTGTGTTATTGTGCCACGACGGCCTCACATATGAAGAGAAACAATTTTTGAGAGCAAAACATAGTAAACATACAAAGCATGTTTGCGACAATACACAAAGTATATTAGTACCACATCACATTGTTTCCCGCTTGGATGAGATTGTCGTTGTTTTAGTAACTTAGAATGTTATATAAAAACCTAAGTACTTTGTGTCCAACTTTTGTCTGTAAGAAAAATAAAATAAAAACTATCTTTATCATAGGGGAGAGTAACCAATATTGGACCGGCGCTTAAATTGGACCAATTAGAGCTATATCTCAGTCAATTAACTTCATTTTATTTTTCTGGCAACACCACAATATGCGACGGTAGTGCCATTTTGTATTGACGTCGAACATGCATTATAGCCGTGACGCTAATAAATTGTTTTTGTAGTGTACTGGTATTATTTTTGAACTTATTGCCTAAGGATATTCTTCAACGTGAAGGTAAGTTACAATTTCGTAAAATATTACTTAAGGAAACACATTTTATAGTGTTTAATGTGCTAGTAAAATAATACAAATCGTTAGAGGTTATGATTAAATTTTCTATTTTTGTTCATAATTAACTTCATATATTTTATTGTTTTAGAAATATTTTCAAGACTGAATAACGTAAAAATGTTCCTAAATAAAGTGTTGATAATATTTAAAGAATAAATATTAATAATAATGATTCGTAATTATAACTTTACTTTACTTAATTCCTAATTATTAATATAATTTAAGATTTGGTCCAATTTAGGGACCTGGTGGTTCAATTTATGGTACCGGTTGCGTAATTTGGACCGAATGACAACCTTTAGAAATTTCCTGTTATTTATATGTTACCATTAGGTTACAATATCAACGGAATGATATTATATAGCTAAAGAAACAAGGTACTTCCAAAGTCTTGTTGCATTTTTATAGCTTCGAAGGATCTTGCGATTTATGCCATTATATCGAAAGTGGTCCAATATTGGTTACTCTCCCCTATCTGTGGGCAGAAAGAATCATTTGAAGGTTATAATTTCTCCAAGCATTGCGTGTTAAGTGGCGGAACTTAACGCCGGGCTTTTGCCTTTTGAATCCACTGCAGTCGAGTTACAGTCACACCCTTGTGGCCGCTTGATAAATTTAAACGAACTGCCATGTAATATGTATAACTTATCTAACACGTACTTCATATCGCCGTGGTGTCCTTTTATATCAATTTGTATACACAATGGCCTTTCGAGAAGAATCCTATACCATAATATTATATCAGAATATAAATAAATATATAAGCAATATTATTATTAGGTTGGCAATTTATGTTGTGGATATTTTTTTTTGAGACATACTACAGAAACAGGATATCTATAAAGATATTTAAAAAAAAAATAGGCTGGTATATTATAAAGTCTATATCTAAATACGTGAAGCAAAAACTTTGAACCCCTTTTTACGAAAATTGCGCGGATTGAGGAGTATAAAATTTGGCACATCCATAGCTTATTTGTAGGAGAAGCGCAAAATACTACAAATATAAAATATTAAATCAATCGAATAAGTAAAACACACACTACCATCCAATGGTACAGCGCGTATTATATGCGTATAATTGGTTTTGTAGTATACATAATTATACTATGTTTAAAGATATTAACTTTGGGTCCGTTTTTATCTGAGTAGGATTTAAGGTGGGTTGGCTGCCGGAGCCCGGCATTACCTGATGCGAAACGCAGTGGCATAAAGCCACTACTTCACGCCGGTTTTAAATGCCGGGGGTGGTAATGATCCGGTCAAGTCTGTCCATGCGTGTTGCCATTGCTGGCGACGTGACTCTACCACACGTACTTAAGTCGCCTCTTACGACACCACCAGTACCAGGATAATTCTATACTGTGCCGGGATCACATGGCATAAATCTTTTAGTCAATATTTTTTTATTGTAGTATTATCAGTCAAGATTGCCGTTTCCACATAGCGTTGAGATTTTTGAAGATTTTCAAACCTGAGGAAAAACAACGTAGTCACAATTGAATTAGCGTGTGATGTAAAAGTCCATAGATAGAACAATTTATTAGTTCAAGGCCGTGTAGAAATTCCAGATATTACACAAGAATTCTTATCAGGGATTTTCAGAAGTAGCAGCAAGTAAGTTTAGAATTGATGGATTTGGTGTTCGAGAATTGTTGAGCAAACTTTTTTAAATAGTCATTTATTTAAAAAAAAATCTTCTTTACTTTTTTTATTTACTTTTATTTATTTTTATCTTAATTTTATTGTATGTATTTTTATTGTAAGTCAGATATAACATAAAATTCATTTTTATGACAGGATGGAATTGGTATAATATAAAATTAATAAGCTCTCCATAGCCTTCGACCGGTAAACGCTTTTGCTCCGCCCTCAGAAAATTGAATCTAAGTGTTTACGTCAAGGGAAGCGTATACTTGCTCAATTCCAATAGCTCATTTTCTAGGTGGGGCTAGTTCCTGTAAATTGAAAATAGTTTTATATAACATTATGTATGCATGTATGAGATATGGATATTTTGATATTTTATTAAAAATTGTTGAGGCCAGTCGTGGCGCAGTGGCACGAGGTGTGACTGTAAAACCGACTACGTTGTGGTTTTGGACTGGTTGTGGGTTCTATCCCCACTCGAGGAGATGAATTATTTACTTAAATTTATATTCCATTTCTTCGCTCTGGTGTCGAGGTTAAGCGCGGCGTTGAATTTTGCCAATCAACACGCAATGCCTCCAAAATTCGGCAGAAAGTGGGGAACGGAGTGTCTTAACACTAGGTTTCCTGTGCGGGATACAGCGTGAAGTTGATTTTTTAAAAATGTATGTATATAAGTGCAATTTAGATAAATGAATCTAACTTAAAAATACATTAAAACATTCAATATTTACATAAATCAAAATATGTTCCACTAAAACATTTTATTTGAATCCCTTATCTAAAAGAGTAAACAAAATAAGAACATAGTGTTCGATATTGTTTATGACGAACAAACCCCACAGAGTGATTACGTTGGTCGGTTATCCGAATGGCACGCCAGCTTTTGATAATCCCATAGTGCATCCATCACACTGGCATTACCCGCTATTACTCGCCTCTCTACAAAACAGCTATTACTCGCTTTTAAACAGCACTATTAGGTATTAACTAAAAATAGAGAATTAAAACTAAACAAAGTTATAACGAGATTTCATAAAATTATTGTTTTAATTTTAGTACAATTTATCTTTGAAAAAAAGGTTGTTTTTAAAAAGATTAACATAACAAATAATTTTTATTATATATTTTATAACAATAATATTAATAAGGTCAGTCGTGGCGCAGGGGCACAAAGTGTAACTGTAAAATTGACTGATTGCCGGTTCGATCCTCATTCGAGGAAATGAAATATTTATTTATATTTTCATTTCTTCGCTCTGGTGTCGCAAGGCAAAACGCGGCGTTGAGTTCCGCCACTCAACACGCAATGCCTCCAACTCGGTGGAAAGTGGGGAACGGAGTGTTTTAACATTAGGTTCCCTCTACCTACCCTGCCGTGCGGGATACAGCTTGAAGCTGATTATATTTATTGTATGATTTTTTATAACATTAATAATGTTATAATATTTTCAATAATGTAAGTAGGTATTTGTTTTAGATTTACTTCCTAGCCACTTCAAGTATAAATTCTAAAACACGAAATTTATGTTCGGAAGTTGCTTCTAAAATCTTATTTCGAATTGTTATATTTACGATAATAGGTTTTTAATTGCGAGCAACTTCTACAGCAGACAATGTCAAGTTTCAAGTTTCACTAATTACAATTCTGAATGTATCTTCAAGTCGGGACTTAAAGTGTTCGCGATGCGGGTCACGTAGTGTTTAACCCTGGGGTATTTCCGCACTGGATCTCTTGTTTTGACTTATAATAAAGGCATTGAAGCGTAATGTTTTTACGTTTTTATATCTATTTTTTTGTTAAAATTCATAATAATATATTATTGTTTTATTAAGTTTCTTCTTCATTAATAAAATTTTGGATATACCTATTACTAGAAAAGATTGTCGATTACACATTTTCATTAATTTATTCATTATATCATTACAACTCTCAAGTATATTGTCATAATTTAAAAAGAAATTCTATTGTGAATATATTTCAAATTACGACAAAAGCCGTAAGTACGTTGTTAAATATATTAGTTCGTGTATTGACTTATTCATAATTTTCTAAAATTATAGTTTCCCATGTATAGACGAAAGACTATATGTACCTTTCACGCAGTATGAAGAATATAATATAAGAGTTTCTTGCGAGTTCTAAGCAATATTGTACACGGGTAGCGTGAAGACCGCAAAGGTCTGATTAGTTCCAGTCTCAGCCAAGACGAAACTAACGTTTAGTGTTATTGACGTAGTTTTCTTGAGATACGCGCTTTCTCCCTCTATATCGAGCTTGGAAGAAACAAAGGATAATTAAAAATATCGAATAATTTTTAATATATTGTATTAGAATTGATAGATTGGTTCTATATGAAAAAAATATATATTTTGAAATACACAGTATGGATGCTATAATGAAAGTTGTAAATATATTATTTCACTATAAAACGATATCTATAATTTTTACGAAATATATAAAAAATTGAACGCAGCGGAATTTGAACCCGTGAATAAAATACTTTTTTATATGGTTTTTGTCGCACAATATTCTTTAATATGACGTAACTTTTTTATTTATAAACCAATTGAAATAAATCAAACACTAGATGTTAAGGGGAGCTTGCCAAAATATAATAGTGAAAACTGCAATTTGCACCGTGAAGTTTCGGATAAGCTGATTCATGATCAGAACTGCCTTCCGGACCGGTGGTAGCTTTTTTTTGTTGGTATGTTCATTCGACGATTCAAAAGTACTTATAAGAGTTTATTTAAGAATAAAGAATATTTAGAATTTGAATTTGAATTTGATTTTACCGTGAACAAACGCACAGACAAACGTACAGACAGAAATTACCGTGAATAAACGCACAGACAGATAGACAAAAATAAATAATATTGTTTTAATTCTATTACGTTATTAAATGCTATCAATAACATTTTTTCTTCAAAATGTTTTGTATGTATCTATACCAATCTGTTGCGATTTTATCATACGTATAGATTAGCTTGTTGTGAAAATTTTACCTTTTGAGTGGCACTACTAATGGGCTTAAATATAATTTAATATAGAGATTTTTGTATCTTCTCAATTTTTTAAACTTCATAATTAGCAATTATTTTAAACTAGAAAAAAATAAATAAACTATATAGCATAATAATTTTTCTTTATTTTTCTTATTAAAAATACCGTACCATATAAAGGTTGAGTTGTTTTTGCTATCTTTAGAATTTATTATCACTTTTAGTTGGTTGCAAAATACTAAAGTATTTAACTACATTTAATTTTTTTTTCATTAATTAATACTCTATGTGTATATAGTAGGTTTTATAAAATCTAAATAGTTATTACTAAATTTAGTTTTCGTACAATTTATAAATTGATTGGCGTGAACCTTTAACTAAGCTTAAGCCCGGCGTTGAGTTCCGCGATTCAATGTGTTGAGTGTTTCGAAAAACTCGGCGGAAAGTGGTGAACAGAGTGTCTTAACACTAGGTTCCATCTTCCTACTTTCTTGTATACGGGATACAGTGTGAAGCTGATAAAAAAACCTTTTAAATAAAAAATAACCAAAGCTTAAGGTGACAAAGCGCGACGTTGAGTTTCATCACACAACACGCTATGCCTCGGAGTTTTATTGGGAACAGAGTTTCTAAGCATTAGATTTCCAAGTTCCCAGGTTCCCTCTGCCTACCCTGCTATGTGTGGAATACTAAAAACAAAGAGTATCTATGTGAAATTAGATGGAATACATTTCGAGTTATACCAGTAATTTAACAAGAGGCAGAGACGAGCGTCTCCAGCAGCGGCAAATAGTGTCCGGCTTCATTCTTTATTCATTTACGGTGAATTTGATCTACTTGAATTTCATCTTATTTAATTGAAACAAAGTTCAAGAGGGAAGTCGAAGAGAAGAATAAATTATTTATTAATTTATTCTGTTTATGTATTTAATTTTTGAGGTTTGGTACCTTAAAATAAATAATAAAAACATTTGACTGCGAGTGGAAGTTGCACACTGAGGGTACCGTATCAATTTCAGGATTGCATGTCAACGAGAAGTAGAATTTATAATAATTTATATGAATTAAACTACAATTATAAGATTGTAATGATTTTTTTTCTACAAAATGTTTATAAATTTTCACTTTTTGATTTTTTTACCTACAGTAATTAAAACGGCCAAGCTGTGAGAATTTACAGTACAAATAAAAAATATATTACCACTTAAATATTCATAAGTTAGTAGCGCTATTTTAATATAATTTAAATATTCGGTAACCACTATTTCTTTCTATTACTACTCATTGGACAACACTAACTACGTTCTATCGGTAACAACTAGATATGTCTTGCCAACAGTTGAAGTTTAATAAATAAAGCAATGGTTATATGTAAATCGTTTACATTTCCGGTAAAACAAAGCGCGGCGTTTAGTTCCGTAACTCAAAGCAAATAGTATCAGCTATGTTTTAAGACCTAAATTTCAATGTTAACGGATAGTAAATGATAGTTGTATGGAAATTATATAGAGTTCACGCAACAGAAGCAGCGGGCGACTTCTACTCATAAATAATTTTATACTTTATCTTATAGTTATAACGGACAACGATATTTATTAATAAGAATTTATTAAATTTAATTTATTATTATTTATTTTGTAACAAGAAAAGTGTGTAAATAAAAATTCATTTCTATACTAACTAGCCATTAACTCATTTGAGGCCAGTCGTGGCGCAGAGGCACAAAGTGTCACTGTAAAACCTACTGGTTGTGCCACTCAACACGCAATGCCTCCAGAATACGGCAGAAAGTGGGGAACGGAGTGTCTTAACACTAGGTTCCCTCTCTGCCTACCTTTCTGTGTGCGGGATACAGCGTGAAGCTGATATAAAAAAATATAGTCATTAACTAGTCATAAAGTAAATATAGTTTATATTTATTTTATAACTATTTTTATTTCGTTTATAAATAATAACTATTTTTCATTTACAATAGTGACATAGTTAAAGTAATTTATCGTTCAAGTCTGGATAAAAATATTAAGCTGTGGTCTAAACTCTATATATACTAGCTGTATAATGATGAATGGACTTAAATAGCCGCCATTACAATAACACTAAAGTTACTTTATTGTTATAGACAGTTAGAGTTAAATATGGGTTTAGTATATTTTTTATAGCGTATATCCTGAAAATAGCAAATGAGTAAGGAAAAGGAACCTAATTTTTGAGATTCTCTAATTCACCGCACTTTTTTACCAGAACAAGAAAAAAAACCTCGAGTGGGAAACGAACCCACAACCGTTGTATCTAAAGCTATATTTAATGTAGGTTAATACTTTTTTTTCATATATTGTGCTAGGTTTTTGTACAATCTAGTAGTTATTCTTTTCATGTAGAGATGTTTTTTGCGGCGTGACGGAAATTAATACCTTAATTTTAAACGTGTTTTAAACATAAATATTCCCCTGATTCTGACTGATTTCTACTGCACCACAAAAGAGTTTTCTATGACCACTATTGTCTTAGCTTAGATTTTCTATTTCCAAACCAATAACTTAAAAATATCTTAAAAATATGATTCCACAATATTATTTTTAGAAATGTAAATTATAACACAATATAAGAAAGTAAAAATGCAAGCTGAAAATATTTGTTGTTTAATTTTGTCGCAACTGTTTACGCAAATGCCTTTCCTCGTAAAAAGGATATATTTTCTCTGGAGTTGTACAATTTTTACCATTCTATAAAAATAACTTTCAAGCTGTCGTTGTGTTGCTCCCGTACTATACCATATTTTGTATGTACATATTTATGTACATACAAAATATGTATAGTAGAGGCCGGTCGTGGTGCAGGGGCACAAAGTGTGACTGTAAAATCGACTGGTTGTGGGTTCGATCCCCACTCTAGGAAGTGAAATATTTATTTACATTTATATTTTCATTTCTTCGCTCTGGTATCGAGGCAAAGCGCGGCGTTGAGTTCCGCCACTCAGCACGCAATGTCTCCAGAATTCGGCGGAAAGTGGGAAACGGAGTGTCTTAACACTAGGTTCCTTCTGCCTACACTGCTGTATGCGGGATACAGCGTGAAGCTAATAAATATCTACCATCACGTTATTTTTATATTACGAGTAATACGGTTGACCCACGAGAATGCCTAAATCGTTTTTGAATGCAATTTTAATTATATTAAACGTTTAAGTATAATTGTTTATGTATTATTGAAATTTGTTTTGATTTTTTATGTATTTAGGCAGAGGGAACCTAGTGTCTTATCGCTAGGTGTAGGTGCTTACTCTGCTATGTGGCAAATACAGCCTGAAGTTGATTTTTTTAAAGTTATGTATAATAAATTAGACTACATTAAGAAATTTTGAATTGAACTCAAAGATAAAATAAATAATGAATTTGTTACATTGATTTTTTTATCTCACATGGTTTGATTTACATATGTATGTTAGAATACAAATAGAAATTTACATTGCTGGTTATATTGGTACCTAATCACAGACATCACAGATTGTACGCATGAATCCCAATATTTGTACAAAATAATCTACTCTATTTTCGTGATGTAAAAGCTTAGTATGATATTATTACGTATCTAAATTATAAAATTAATAGTTACGGAAATTCATCAAAATTAATTAAACAGTTTAATGCTATTGATATATATTCAAATAAATAAAATGTAAACAAATAATGAAATTAATAAAATAATTTTATAATAACAAATTATAAGTAAAATGTTTTTTTTTTAGAAAATAGAAAATTTGAACGTAGCGGGATTTGAACCCGTACTTAGGTAGCGGGAATTTGTAAGAATCTCCCTATAGAGATGTTAGCAATAAAAATAAGTTTTTACAATTACGACGTAGCCCGATGAGAACTATGGTTGGTCAGAGCGCTTGGACGTTTTCTAAAGAAGCACGGGTTCAAATTCCGCTACGTCCAAATTTTTATGTTTTCTAAAAAATATTTTTCTTTTCTAAGTGTAGAATAACACTTTAAAAATGGTAAAAAATAAAATGATTTCATTTAATTGATCAGTCATACATTGATCAGTCGTGGCTAAGCGGCAAAAGTGTGACTGTAAAGCGCGACAGGCTGTGGGTGCGATTCCCACTTGGAGGTATGAATTATTTATTAATATTTTCATTTCTTCCCTCTGATATAAATTCAAAAGCGTGACGTTGAGTTCCGCCACTCACCACGCAACGCCTCCAGAATTCGGCAGAAAATGTGAAACGGAGTATCTTAACTAGGTTACCCTGCTGTGTAGCGCTTAAAAAAATATATCTAAATTTTAATACTATGTTGTGTTCAGAATTCGCTACAGACACAACACAACAAACATATATAGTTGTTGTTGTTACAATATATGTACAACAACGCTACCGAGTGCATGTGATACGCCTAAATCATACATAAGACATCAACCATGTAAGCTTGTAATACCCGGAGACGTAATATTACTAATGGTTCTGGATAACTGTGGGGACGGTCGTAACTTCTGAGAACAAAGCCTCGCCGTGGACGTCGCATGTATGCCGAGCACTGCAACAACGAGATAATGATTCGTGCGCTCGTAAACTCTGTTAAGGCATACCATTGTCAGATCTTTTAGATAAGGTACCTGCTTGGTAAATGTAGATAGCAACTACATGGTAAGGGAAATGTCTGGTGAACAATGAGGTCGTCGTGGTGCAGGTGCACAAGCGTGTGACTGTAACCTGACGGTTGCGAGTTTAATCCCCAAATTCGAGGAAATTAATTATTATTTATTAATATTTTTTTCTTTCTTTGCTCTGGTACCAAGACAAAAGCGTGGCGTTGAGTTCCGCCACTTAACACGCAATACTTTGAAAAATTCGGTGGTAAATGGACAATGGAGTATGTAGTATTATACATTGCCTCTGCCTATTCTGCAATGTGTGAGATACAGCATGAAGCTAAAAAAAAAGTATTTAGTAAATTAAAGAAAAAGTGTCAAGATTTAATAAAAATAATTTAATAAAAGCTAATTTAAAACGGCTTAAGTTCTGTAGATAACATAAGTTAAGTGGTAACTTTCGTTATTTTCTTGGTGAATTATAAAACAATTTTCATTTTAGTTTCCATAGCTATGTACGACCATCATAAGTAGGTTTCATTTAGCAGATAGTAATTATTGTAGAAAGTCAAAGAATATTTCTTATATTTATTTAGATCATTAAGCGTTTCAATAGTACTGTAACAATAAGAACGTCACATTTTATATCATCATCTACCACGACGATACTCCGTATGTTTCTGTCTTATTTGCCCCTTCTTTTCAAGTTTCTAAACATTTACAAAAGTCTTTCATGTCACGTTCCGCTCCAATACAACCCAGTCCGTATATATCTTCATTGC
>JAATLQ010008682.1:113091-128361 GCA_013421005.1 Heliconius erato x Heliconius himera | reverse complement strand
GTAACTAATTTAAAAACTGTACAGGAGTTAATATGCAATTAATACAGTTATTTTACAAAGAATATTATGAATCCTACAACCTAAATTAAACTATTCACTGACATCAGCACATTTAACAGAGTTTTAGAATTATGATGAGACGTATATTATATAGAACATAAAGTTACAAAAATATATACGTGTAATACATAATTAGCTTTATGTATATTTTATAAATATCAAATATCAACAATGGTCGTTTTTTTTTATTTAAAACAATCAAAAATTCTTTGACGATAATGTCGTAAAAAAAATCATATTAGAAGTCATTATAGTTGTCAATCGATTGTGCTTATTAAATCATTAACCATGTATTTTAAGCGGGCGAAGCCGTGGGCGAGCCGCTAGTCTTTAATAAAATATCATTTAATAGAATAAGGAATTATGCAGAGGTATGAATAAAATGGTTTGTTTATTGCCGGCACTTTCATCAACTTATAAAATATAAAAATGTAGTTATATTGTCATAACTATGGTAGTTGGACATATGGTATCCCGGACTTTTTTATAGATATTGATGCGTTCTATAATACTGTAGAACATTATTTTGTTCTACCATCAATAGTTTTCGCAGCGCACGCGATAATAAAAATTTTTAGATCAATTTCTTCACACCTTGGGTTACATTATTGCATTTTTCTTAGGGATCCCTATTTTTTTTGAAAATGTAATATAGCCTATGTGGGACGGTGAAGATGTAGCTTTCTAATAGCGAAAGAATTTTTGAAATTGGTCCGGTAGTTGTCGTGTGAAAACAATACAAACATACATACATACATACATACATACAAAAATACAAATCTTACCTCTTTATAATATTAGTATAGATGGAGAAGATCCGAGAGGTCATGACCTCCATAACTCAACATTTCATGCGCCGTTTGTTCGGTCTTTATCGAAACGAGTTTCACCAACGTTTAAGTATCATTCCGCAAATTATGCCAATTAGGTTATTTTAAAACGATGCGTGGGGTATGTTTATTAATATGGGAACTTTGGGAAGAATTAGGAATTCATTTTATTCGAATATTATTTAGGATTGATTTTATTCGGAGTTATGTTTAGGTACCTACATATGTCTTAAAGGAAATTGTAGTTTTGTTTGTTTTTTTTTCCTTTTATTGAGACAAAGCGCGGCGTTGAGTTAAGGCAGAGAACCAATTGTTAAGTCATTGCCTTCTCGACTTTCTGCTGAATTTTTTGGAAAGCGCAGTGTTGAATTCCGCCACTCAACATGAAATGCCCGAAGTATTCAGCGAAAAATGGGAATAGAAGTATCTTAATGAGGAATGAAGTGTCTCAATACTAGGTTCCCAAAATCCCTTTGTCTAGCTTGCTATATGTAGGTTATAGTTTGAAGCTAAAAATATAAAAAGAATAAATACTTCTGTATCAAAGTGTCCTTATCAGACAAAGCTGCTCGCAGTGTGTCCAATTCTCTGTTAGAGTCGCGCGCGCCGCTGCGACGCCGGGAGCCCGCCAGCGACACCTCGATACTCGCCATCTGGATCAACAACGTAATATGTAGATTGTGTCTAGTTTAATACATATTTTGCCTTGTATCACTTGCTGTAGCGTTTAAAGATAAAAAAAAGAACTTTACTTTTAAATAAAAGCAAAAGTTGGTTAGCTTAGCTTTACGTAGGAATTGATGGTAATTTCAAGCTTAAATCTATTACAAGGCCAGTCGTGGCGTAGGGGCACAAGGTTTGACTGTAAAACCAACTGGTTATGGGTTCGATCCCCACTCGAGGAGATGAAATGTTTACTTAAATTTATATTTTCATCTCTTCGCTCTGGTGTCGAGGACAAGCGCAGCGTTGAGTTCTGCCACTCAACACGCAATGCCTCCAGAATTCGACAGAAAGTGGGGAATCGAGTGTCTTAACACTAGGTTCCCTCTGCGTACCCTGCAGTGTGCGGGATACAGCGTGAAGCTGATTTATTTTATTTTATTAAAATTTATTATAAAGCATATGCTTTACAGTCGTTTATAACGTTTATCACTATTTACTTAATATTTTCATGTGCTCGCTCTGGTAACGAAGCACAGCGCGGCGTTGAGTCCGCCACATCCGATATATCCAATTCCTCGGAAAATAGGGAACGGAAACGGGAACGGAGTGTCTTTACACTAGATTACCAAGTTTTCTTTGCCTACAATGCTACATACCAGATACATCGTGAAGCTAACAAAAAAAGTGTAATTATTAAAAACTAATAGCACTACAAGGCAGCGTTCGCCCACGCACAATTTTGCGAATTGTAATATTCATCAAAAAATTATTCTGGAAATAACGTTTTTTTTAAATTTTGATTACATAAATATACATAAAGTCTGTCTTGTAATTTCTCAAATCCCTATATTTATACAAAAAAACCACTATTCATATAATATTTTATAAAACATATGCTTTGTAATAGACTTAATACTATCAATTCCTATTTACAGCTAACCAACTTTTGCTTTCCACTTTGAAAATTCCAAGTAAATATCGCCATATATCATGTATCCACGTAATTACACTCACAAGAAAATATGCAACCGTACGTTATGTTTAAGGCGTGGCCCGATAAATGATTCTATACATCACGTGAGCATTGATGAATGCAACTATCGATCATATTTTTCCAAAGATAGTATAGTTTCTCTTAATTTATTAGATTATTTATTATTTCTGGTGTTTTCAGTCATTATATGAATGCATGTCCTGTGTGAGGGCAATCGTGGCGCAAATTCCCCAAAGGTTTGACTGTAAACGCAATAAGTTGTAGGTTCTCACTAAAGGAAATGAAATATTTAATATTTTCCTTGCTCTGGTGTCGAGGCAAAGCGCAGCATTTAGCACTCAATGCATGCAGGGGAGTGTTTTAACACTAGGCTCCCTTTGCCTATCATGCTACTGCTAATGTCGGATGCATGAAGCTGAAAAATAAAATGTCCTATGTTATTGAGTAACACTATTGAAACGCTATTATTTTTATAAAAATCACGATTGTTAAAAAGATACAATATAACAAATAAATATGCCAAGTGCACCATATATTACTACCTAGTAAGTATAGTGCAGTCGATGAATCATGGCCTGAAGTAAGGCTTTCCGAACTTTTGTGCATCGTACACTCGGAAGGAAAATAATTAAAAGTAGGAAAAAATCAATAATCAAATCTGCGCAGGCATTTACAGCCAACTTCATTGCGGCCACGACTCTTCGACCGTACTGTAAATAAGTACAGTAATTTCACTATTACTCGCGCCACGCGTTGCTAGACCGCTTGACGTGACAAATGGCGTGCGCGCGCGCAGGACTAGTGGCAAATTGACGTATAAATCATGACAATCAACTACCATCTACCTAATGACACCTGTTCTAGACCTATAAGTTTATGTTTTGTTACATTTAACGATCTGCGCGTAAATTCAATTTGCCATTTGATTATTAAGATGTATTTTTTGCTAGATTTACGCTCTATCTCGCTAGAAGCTGGGTAGGCAGATGGAACTCAGTGTCAAGACTCTCTCTTTTACCTGTAATTTTAGCGTGGTTTGTGACGGAACTCAATGTCACTTTACATTTTTCGGCCTGATAAGAGTTAATTTCCCCCTAAAAGGGGCCAAACCCACAACTCAACAATCTCGGTAACGGTCAGACGTTATGCCACTGCGCTACTATACATAAAAATAATATTAAAATTTGTATTTCATAATCAGTAATAGGAATACTTATAAAATCCAGGAATAGATTTCAGAGCTTGTGCCATAATTTAACAAAGCTTAAAAATAAAAATTTAATTTATAGAACGTCTTCAATAAATCATATACTTGTTAAATTAATGAGTCTCCATAAAATGAACGTTCCGCATTCTATTTAAGTTTTAAAACAGCTAATCTATTTTATTAAATTTATAGTTTTTTTACAGTTATAATATTAGAATATTAATTAAATAATTATAATATTAAGTATATTATTAATTTGTAATAAAGTGCAAAACATTTATGTTTAATCTTGTTGATGTTGGGAGTTCCGCCACTCAACACGCATTGCCTTGGAAGAATGTACCCTTTGACTACCCTGGTAAATTCAGGGTACAGTGTTAAGTTAAGAATTATATAAGGAAAATTAAGAAATCAGTAATAGAGTTACAAAAATTCTTTTAAAGCAATTGATATACTTATTAGTGTGTGTTGGACATCCGTATTAAGCGAGTATCCGAAAGTGAAGAAAGATTTGTCTCCGTATTCATATCGGTGCCTTTTTTGGCGAACTATTTACGATATTAATTATAAAATATACATTCAACATTCTTTAGATTACTTTTAGGTATGAACATGTATAAATTTTATTAAAATCAATTAAATTAGCTACCTATATACATGCGTGCGTCTTGAGTGGCAGAACTCAATGCCGCGCTTAACCTCGACACCAGAGCGAAGAAATGGAAATATAAACGATCCTGAATTAAGGTAGAGCAACGGAAAATTGTTCAATCCAATTCAGATAATTTTTGATTGATTATCACGATTACGCACCCATATCGAGTAAGATATTAGTATCCGTATTTGCGTATCTTGACAGTAATTATGCGTATTCGGATCCGCATCCGCGAATATACTTTATTCTACACGTCACTAGCAAACATTATATAAAATTAGTTACTTACTCTACACTTTTATTTTTTTTTACTTTTTGTAATTTGATATTCAGTGTACATATATTATCTTAATTAAATAAACAAGTGTGTTTTAAATTCATAACTGCTATATAAATTAACGTTACTGCTATAAAAAATTCACTGTCACCTCCCTTTAACTTTAAACGTTCGTCCCGATTTCTTCGTTTCTCTGCCTCCATATGATTTACACGTTACTACTGAAATTAAATGCAGTTTTGTAAAAAAATCCCGGGTAATAAAGAAAATTGATGCATTTATCAACGGCATCGGACAAACTCTGACTGCAAAAATGGCGCCAAATTTCAAATTCTGTCCGGAAATGTCAGTTGTCGTAGAAAGTCATTTTCAATCTTTAATATAGTCTGATGATGATAATTTAAATTATTTTGATGATTCTATTAAGTGACAAACGTCACAAGTTACCTGCAGAAAACCTGAAAAATTATATTGTTGCTTATTGTCACTAGAATTATAATAAATAAATATAGTTCTTACAATTTATCGTTTATTATATGTTATTGTGTTATTCTAATATTAATATATATTCTAATTTAAATATAATGTGAAAATGAACGTAAATTTTAATAATAAATGTTTTTTTGATTGCGCATATTTTGTGCATACGAGTATTTCGCCGTTTTTAGTGCAAAGTGCTAAAATATAGCATTTTTATAGTGCGTATAATCCGATGTCTAGTAATTTTATATTGCAGAAAAAAAACCATTACAAACTTATGTTTCTTGCTCATTTCGTACAAAATGAGTGCACGAGCTCAAATAATTATTTTTTTTCTATACTAACATTACAAAGCTGAAAAGTGTTTGGTTCAACGCGCTAATGTCAGGAAATACTGATTTAAATTGAAAGGAAATATGTTTTGGGTAGTTAATATATCAAGGAGCTAAGAGGATTAATCGTTTCTATGTAACCTACTGTTTGTACCTCTCCCATACACAAGTTGGATATTACCACTTGCATATAAAGCTGTAGACAAAACCTAGTCATAAATAAAATATTTACGTAAAATGTAAACGCAAATGCTTCTATTTGCAATAATACTTAATTAGGATATTATATGGCATGTCGGTGAAGGAAGTCATTACTGTTTCCTGCGCGTTCTACTCGACCGCGCTTAGCCTTGGGGTTAGCAGCTTTGTGACTTGTAATCTTAGTGACGCACTTTTAAAAGTCTGATATTGTCTTCATTTCTATTTATTTTTTTAGAGCAGTTAATATGTTTATTTTTGTCTAATTTTTAACTGCAGCCCAGAGGTACATAAGTAGGCATTATATTTATCAGTTCTTATTAATTTACAATTTACGTTATGTTTTAATGTTGACTAAAAACATAATAAAATATTAATAATTGTGAAAATAAAAAAATTAAGTGATTGTAGATGCGTTAGGTTGTGGGTTCGGTTAACACTCGAAGAAATTAAATATTTTTTTTCTCTGGTGTCGCGGCAAAGCTCGCGTTGGGCTCCATCATCAACATCAACTATGCCTAAAAACTTCAATGGAAAATGGGGAACGGAGTGGTTAACACTAAATTCTAGACCCTAAAAAACATACAAGTAGATTGACAATTGAAAATATTTTAATTAAATATTATAATAATTATATTGTAGATTGACAATTGTAAATTTTAAGTAGTTTTGACAAAATTGATTTATGAAAAAAATAAATAAGTTATTATTAGAAATTTGTATACAGATCTTCATTAGGTAAAACAAAAAAAAAACTTAATTTAAATAGCCTGTATATGTATAATAACAATATACAGGGTGAAAGCGTCAGCGCTCCTTTTACGGCAACAGCATATAGGGTAAAATTTTTTAAGCCCATACCTAAAGAAATTAATCAAGATAACTCAACAGTTAAGACATAGGATTTTTTTTTAATTTCACGTCCATACCTGTATTTTGTGTGACGCAATTACTAGTATTACAAAAATACAATTAAAGGTTAAACAACTTTGAACTTTGCCGCCAATACCTACGACTCGATTTCGGAATAGATTTGATAGGTTTGTCTGCATGCGTCGTTCTTGACAAATGCGTTACGTTGTAAACTTTACAACGATAATTTTATTATTTATTTTGTTTGAAAAATCTTTTTCATTTTTGAGAAAAAAAAATTGTATTAGGCTTTTAAAGAGCAGTTAAAACTGTTGTTTCATTTAAAGTTGTGCTGATAAAAACACTCTGTATATTAGAAATAAAAAATAAATAAATTACAAAAAAATTTAAAACGTCAGTGTTCCAGCAATATGTATCTACTCTCTATATGTACAAAATCATATTAACTCTTAATATATAAACTCAGAAGAGTATTTATATGCTAAAATATAACTTATTTTAGTTTAGGCTATAAAACGGCATGGTCCAAGAATCGTCATTGCTGACGAGTATGATAAATTTTTTACGGCAAGACGCCGAGGAAACGACAGAAAAGGCACATTTTTATGTAAATACCTAATAACGTAGGATAAACTAAGTATTTACCTTCCTTAGAATATATGTGATAATTTAAATAGTATTTTATTTTTGTGTTCAACTCGAGATTAGCTTTCCCATCTTATAGTATATTTCTTTCTAAATAATTAATATAAATTTGAAACAACAAACATATTTACGTTCCTTTGAATTTCTAATACAAGCACTAATTAAAAATTATGTCACGTATATGAAAAATTATGTACTTATTGACGGTGAATTCTTATAATATACAATAGTCCCTACAAAAAAAATATAGTTGAAATTTTTAGAAAAGACATTCGAAATCTCACCGCTCAGCTTACCTTAGTGTGTAATAGTACTGAAAATAATACTAAAAATGTTATATTTGTTACAAGCTAAAATCGTATTACCATTAACAAGACATAAGAAGACAAACAAACATACATATAGTACATTCACTTCTTACATTGTATTATAAAGAGTACAAACCAGCTCCATGTCTGAATATATAGCTCACATCAAACATTCTTCACTTTGAACGTATCGCGGAAACGACAGCGGCAAGTGATATTTATGCAGATTTCTGATCGCCTTGGAATCTCTTCAGATAGCATCTACAAGCACACTGGCTTAGGCTTCGCGAGATTATCGAGATGGCCATTTCTGTTTATTCCTTTGATATATGCATAATATGGACCTTTTATTAAAATAGAAATCTTTTAAGATAGTACTTAAATTAAATTCAAGATAAGAATTTGAATGAATGTGGCATTCGTGGCGCAGGGGCACAAGCGTATAGTTCCAATACAGGCGACGGTCATTGGATCGACTCCCATTCGGGAGAGTAAATTTTTAATATTTTCATTTCCTCGCTCTGGTAAGGAGGCAAAGCGCGGTGTTGAGTTCCACCACTTAACACGCAACACCACGGAATTCGGCGGAATTGGGAAACAAAAGTGTCCTAATGGGAATGGTGTATTAACACTATGTTCCCATGTTCCCTCTGCCTACGCTACTACTCTAGTACGCTGTATCCCGCGCATTGCTATGTGCGGGATACAGCGTGAAGGGAAAAAAGTAAAAATGGATAAAATATTTTATGGTCGACCAGTTTACCATTTTTGTTATTCCTCCTATGTACAACTGATTAGCATTTTTTAAACTTAACAGTTCAATTTCATGTTTGCTTATAGTTTACGAGGTGTTAACTCGTTAATGGCTCTGTAAACGTGAGATCCATCACTGATTCGAGGAAAGGAAAATCTTTTTAAAAACCATTTATAAAGGATTTTACCTAACATACGTGAGTTGACAAATATCTTGATAATTATCACATAAAGAATTATGAATATAGCAGAGAACTGGCGTGATTTGGTACTGTTAGTATATTTAAGAAAATAATTAAGATTGTTGAGAGTAGTTTTGTCATTTGAGATAATTTTTCTATTTTTATCAATACCAAGCGTTAATATAATAGATTATATACTTGTGTATCACATCTACTAGGGTCATTATTAAGTCTATATTAATAGTTAAAAAAAATCTATTATATTAATATTGGAAGGAATGCTTATATAAAAAAATATATATATTCCAGTCCGAATCGGTAAGTTGCCTCTGCTTCCTACTGAAAAACGATACGAGTATATCTGCATAAATAAAAAAAAACCAAACGAGCGCGAGTTGGGCTCGCCCACCGAGGATTTCGTACAATAATTGGAGGTCTCGAGATTTTTCTAAAATTCAAGCTTTAAATTCTAGTTTAGGTTAGATTTTTTTTCGGGAAATCGAGGGACCGTAGATCTGAGTATATGGTTGAAATTTCAACTCGATATCTCTCTGCGGCCCTGAGATAAAGGCTCTTGACAGGCAGACAGAATCGACAGACAGATGGACAACAAAGTGTTCTTTTAAGGGTTTCTTTTTTCTTAAATGGCACGGAACCATAAAAATAGAGAAGGGAGTGATTTATTACTGGATTCTGTCTGCCTACCCTGATTATTTTAATCAGAATTACATCATAAGATATCTGTGTTTTAAATTACATTTAATGAATAAGTCTGATAAACGGCAAATTACATCGTGTTAAGCGAAGCCACGAGATACTGCCGTATCGCGAGCATCTCGGCATCACTACGTATTCATAGCAACATTCCCATACATTATTCTTTACCAAGTTTATTTGTTTTCACACGAATTACTCCGGGAAATGTTTGTATTTTATCTGTTTCATTAATTTATGCTCACTTTACGTTATATGCGAAGGAAGAGATCTTTAAATTTCATCTAGATTGGATGTGATTATAATTTAACGTAATAAAGTAGACATAAATCAAAAGTACAGTAGTGACAACGTTAAAGATTCGTTAAAAAATATTGCTAGAGCGATTGGATCAGACGCATTCCAAGAGGTGGTGGCTAATTACACTATTTTTAAATAAGCTTTTAATAGTACTGGTTTTATTATTTATCACAAAATTATAGGATTTATTTCGTATGTAGTTAATAATATACATCGTTTTTTTTTCGTTAATGATCTAGTCAAATAAAATAAAGATTTCACGAGTCTCGAGTAGCATTGATATTTTATTTACTAGGCCCGTATTTGAAAACCGCTCTCAAGTCTGAGATGTGGTTTATATTCATAAATTATATATTGTGAATGAAAACGGCATCTCAAGATCGATCTCAGTTTTGAAAGCGATTTATAAATACGGGCCCTAATTTATAAATGTTTACAAACATCGCGCGGTATGGCAGTTAACGATGCGATCATGTACAATCTTGTGATTTTATCTGTGCGCTAATTGCGCCGCCATTTTGTGCGCATTAACGCGGGAACTGCTGGAATAAGTAGTAATATATTATTAATTATATAACTTATCTTAATATAATAATAGGTTATTTTTCTAATGGCTATTTATTTGACTAATGGCTCGATTCTATAAATTAATTTATTTAGTATACAACATTTATATTTTTTTATTCAAGATTAAGACTAAATATTGTGTTCCATAAAAAAATAGCTTATGAAACAAAACTATGGCTTAACTTACATCAATACTAAAGATTTTTTAAAGTAAGTAGGATAGCTAATGTCTAAAGATGGCATCAAATAAAATTAATAACATATATAAATCTTTTTAATCAATAACAAAAAAGAAATGTGTTTTGTCTATTTATATAGACGTATTTCATAAATGAATATAATTTGTTTTTACAAGTGCTTTCGAAGACAAATTATGTTGTAATAGTGAATAGCTGTATATACTTGCAATATCTATGGCCCCCAGTTATGTCGTAGGTTATTATTTTGTTTATTAAGAAACAGGTAAAGCTAGATATAATTTTATAACTAACATTGCGAAGGGTTTCCTAAAATGATAGAGATTACGGTTTCAGCTTCCATACATACTTATATTTCTACGCAGGTTTGAACATTTATAAATAATTTTCGCAAATTTTGTAATGAAAAAATAATGACACACGAGAATTCTGTAGTGTCTCGCGTGTAGTATCACTACACTACAGCATTCTCGCGTTATCGTCGTCGATTACTCGCAGGCAACAATTTTATAAATCCATTATAGGTTTTACATTTATTAATTTCAAATTATTAAAGCATTGTTTAAAAGCTGCATGACATGACGTTATCTCACCTTCGCTTCCAGACTCTCGAGATTGACCACACCCGGCTCCAGGGTTTGCTGTAACAATAAAATATTTATTTAGTATATACATATATACATCAAATAAACTAAATAGCTAGTGTCACATACTATATAATTTTATATTTTGGCGTAGGGGCACAAGCGTATGAAAGTGGAGAGCGGAGTGTCTTAACATTAGGCTCCCACTGTATACCCTGCTATATGCGGGACACAGCGTAAACAGAAAATAATAATAATATCGAGCTAATTTCTTTACATTTAGCAAAAAGTACAGAACAAAGTGTTGAGTCACTAGATTCTTTCTCCTAATTTTATATTATGCGTGGGTAAAAAAGTTGATCTCTCATATAAAGACAACAGCCATGTAGGATAGCGACACGCGAGAATGCTAACATTTTATGGTACAAGGCTTCAGCAATTACAGATTAATTACTCAGTCAGTTTTTTTTCTGAGTCACAGTTAGCTCTGACGGGTTGCTTTGCCAGTTTTCTGAGTAAACGGAGCATCGCGGCTTATTAGGGGTTATCAGGCCGTGGCCTTTCTTTAGTCCACACGCAAGTTCACTAAGAATAAGTTCTTAGAAGTTGTGTATTTTATTTACAGCATTTGAAGATATCGTCGTTTAGCTTGTTAATTGCAGTTAGTATGTGGTTGGTGGTGTGGTTTTAGGTTAGATTTCCATTTGTGGGATAATATTTTCCTTATAAAATTTCTAATATTTAAGTGAATTTAAAAGAAATTCACTTAAATTTAAAGGTAATTTAGTGTGTTTACAATGTTGTTTTTGAACAATATTAATGAATGTGCAATACCCCTTATTATTATATAATACGACGTAAGTAATGGTCAACGTGCACGCCTAAAAGACATAAAATAAAAATCAACAACTATTATATAACCGTATACGTTTATTAGAAGTAAGCTTGTTAAAATTCCATAAAAACAATTTCATAACGTTTATATGAAATTTTATTATAGTTTTAATTTGAAATGTGTGAAAAAACAATTTAATAAAATAATAAAAAATCCTATAAAAATCTGTATTTAGAAATTTCTTAATTAAACTTGTCAATTACCCAAATAGTAAGCATAGTGTCTGAATGAGACTGTAATCGCAACGGATTTGAGTTTGATTCCCACTCGAGACAATAAATTATTTACATTTCCTCGTTCTGTTACCAGAGTAACAAAATAAAGCGTACCGTTGAGTTCTAAAACTCGAAAATTGGGCGGAAAGTGGGGAACGGAGCGTCTTAACACTTTAGGTTCCCTATGTCTACCCTACTGTGTGCGGAATAATTTAACGTAATAAATGAACAACGTATACATATCTGAAAACACACTAGACGGTTATGCAAAGTGATACAAAGAAGCTCCTTAGAATGCGCTAAGAAAGAATCTCGGCCACTGAGGGAGGCAAATCCGTGTCAAAAGGTACGTTGCTGTAGGAAAATCGCATATCCTAGCATTTGTGAGTGTGTTAGAGCTTATTCATTACAAGCATCAAAGAAAGTCAAGATAGTTCCAAGAGAGTACTTTGGCAATTTTTATTACCTTTCTAACATTAATTAATAGATTATAATTTAGTATGATGTGTTAAATTTCTTTATTCAAATAATGGCTGGCTCAAGATTCCGTGTTAGTTGGATCGTGGCAAACGCAATTAATTAATTTTAATTTCGAATGTCAATTAAAAAAATGAAAATTAAATCAAACCATTTCCGTTTCCCTGATCTGTTTAAGAGATAAAAATCCGTGGTAATTTCAGCAAATATAAAAATGTTATACGTTGGGACTGAAAGTGAAATACCGAGTAAAGTTTTACAGGGTTAGTCCAAATCCAATTCATGAACATAAACATTATATTGACAGGCATTCTTCTATATAGTAGAAATTCAAAAAAATGTTGTAAATCTTTAAAATTTTAACTATAAACAATTTGTTAATCTTCAACAATTAAAATGTCATATTTTTTTAATAAATCCAATAATTATCAGTAATGAACATGATCACCGTCAAACAAAAAAAAAAGTAAAATTTTTCACACGCAGAAATAGACTACTAATGCAATAGATAGCAAGCAATTTCCTTCTACTATTGTGCGCAAAGCACGCGAGGTATATAAAAAAGTCAGGATAATGAACTGTCCAAAGACATAAGTTAGAAGAGTGTGAGTGCGTTGACTCTGCTTAATGAATTTTATAACAACTGTCATTAATATGTGCGTTCAACGTGCGAGCTGCGCGTGCGCAGGCCTTGTTCCACGACTACGCTACGACTCAACTGGATTGCGTTGTGGTAGCAGTTATAGACTCATTATGAGATAATTGTATAGATCCGAAAAAAAAAACATTATTAATAGTTTCTTTACGTTCGTGCACGTGTAATGCACGTTGTCTGTTTGCACATCTTTGACTTTTTATATAGATAGGTACAAGATGGCCAAAACGTACTAGATGGCCGAAAGCGAGCGCTATTCTTTTATTTTATCTTTTTCAGCTAACCAACCACGGAAAACACATATGTATCTATATAATATATAACTATGAACTTTGCTCTAAGTGGAATTCAAACCCGCAGGCATCGTGTTAGGCAGGTCATTTACGCCATAACTGTTACATAATAAGTTAATTTTATTATGATATTTTCCTTTATATTTTTTTGCTTCGATAGATAAGAAGCTCGACTTAATTAGAATATAATATCCAAACGTAAACACCTACTTTTTGTTGATTCACTTTTTTTATTAAAACTACTACTCTTTTAAGCATTTAATATACATAATTTATAATAAATCTCGTATAATTTTTACCCATTATGTAACTTTCTACCTAAATAAACGTACGTACACTTTAATTAAGAAGCATTCCTGACGTATCTCCACTCGAAAAGATAGAGTATATAATGAGTATTTAAATAAGAAAATCTAATACTTAATTATTAGAGCGCATTAGAAAGATGTTTACGAGTGATGATTCCGAGAACGGCTAAGAAATGGGATGTACGATCAAGTAATTGCATTTTTCACATTCTTGTTGGGAGACGCTTGGTAGATCACTTCTATGGTTGGTACTAAACCAGCGACGTTTTACAGTATAAATAAAAAACAAAACGTACTAAAATAGTAGTTCTGTTTTTCTTAATGCTAGTAATGCTAGTATCACATTCTCAAAGAAAATGCAGCTTCTCGTTCTCGCATAACAGAGGCAGACTTAGTGCAAATAACATTATCTACAATTTACCACTCTTCACAATCTTTTTAAGATATTGCAGGTTTAGTGGCGGAACTCAACGCCACCACTCTTAAGAACTAATAAATATTGCTATAACTAACAAAAAATGCTCAACTTGTCACTCTATCGTTTAACCTTTTTCATAACAACTTTGTTGTCCAAGGTTATCTGTAGCTATCGTTCAAAATATAAAAGACTAGCGGACCCGGACGCGGCTTCGCCCGCTTGAACTATACGAATGCTTATTAGATATATTTATGAAATTGTTTTTGAAAATATCTAATTTGAATGAAAAAATTTATAAGTAAACGTAATCATATTAAAATATTTATTAAAAAAATTAAACAAAACCAGCTACATTATTAATATCATCAAAGTAAAATAAATATTTAAAAGAATTCAAATGAAATGTGTTGTGCTATGTTTTTGCAAGTGCATGTGGTTATTTACTTAATACTTAAATACAATAAAAAATATTATATTTTTTGTCTCTGTCTGCCTTTCTATTTCCCCGAGCTAATGTCCAGAATAACTGAACTGATTTTTATTGGACTTTCAGTGATCGATTTTACTGATTTACACGTTTTCCTTGCGCGCGTACATAGATACTATATGAAATACCTAACTAAAGTCCTTTCTACATTAAATATGATAAGTTTTGCGAGCAATATCAAATAAAATCCCAAAAAACTAAAACCATATTTTATTAAGTGTATAACAACGCTATAGATAACCATCCAAGATGAAATAACCAACAATTCTTTCCTTAAGTACTTAAATAATATTATGCCGCTGCCACACAGGGCCGCAACTTACACCACACCAAGAAATTTATGAAAATCTAATTAAACTACTACTCGAATAAGCGAAGAACCAAAGAAAAGTATAAATTAATTTTACATAAAAATTAATAGTAGTTCGAAAATGTATGAAAATTTACAAAACTGTCAGTCATGTGCCCGTTCGCGTCGGTCATACTATGCCGCTCGTAGGCTAGGTCATTTCGAATCAGTGACATCTCCTTAATTATTTATTAGAATGTTATACAGTAAACTATAATTTCAATCCAGATGAAATGTTAAAAGTGACTATTATATTCATTTTCATAAGGATCAATATCAAATTATAGAAAATACATACAACAAAAACCCGATAAATATAAAGTAAATTAATTAAAATGATTACCTTTGCTT
>JAATLQ010008682.1:71222-112991 GCA_013421005.1 Heliconius erato x Heliconius himera | reverse complement strand
GATACTGCCGTATCGCGAGCATCTCGGTATCACTACGTATTCATAGCAACATTCCCATACATTGTTCTTTACCAAGTTTATTTGTTTTCACACGAATTACTCCGGGAAATGTTTGTATTTTATCTGTTTCATTAATTTATGCTCACTTTACGTTATATGCGAAGGAAGAGATCTTTAAATTTAATCTAGATTGGATGTGATTATAATTTAACGTAATAAAGTAGACATAAATCAAAAGTACAGTAGTGACAACATTAAAGATTCGTTAAAAAATATTGCTAGAGCGATTGGATCGGACGCATTCCAGGAGGTGGTGGCTAATTATACTATTTTTAAATAAGCTTTTAATAGTACTGGTTATATTATTTATCACAAAATTATAGGATTTATTTCGTATCTAGTTAATAATATACATAGTTTTTTTTTGGTAATGCCCTAGTCAAATAAAATAATGATTTCACGAGTCTCGAGTAGCATCGATATTTTATTTACTAGGCCCGTATTTGAAAACCGCTCTTAAGTCTGATATGTGGTTTATATTCCTAATTTATATATTGTGAATGAAAACGGCATCTCAAGATCGATCTCAGTTTTGAAAGCGATTTATAAATACGGGCCCTAATTTATAAATGTTTACAAACATCGCGCGGTATGGCAGTTAACGATGCGATCATGTACAATCTTGTGATTTTATCTGTGCGCTAATTGCGCCGCCATTTTGTGCGCATTAACGCGGGAACTGCTGGAATAAGTAGTAATAGCTTTAGTAATTCATATATTATTAATTATATAACTTATCTAAATTTAATAATGGGTTGTTTTTCAGTAAACGTAATTATTACTTTGACTAATGGCTCGATTCTACAAATTAATTTATTTAGTATACAACATTTATATTTATATTTTCTTATTCAAGATTAAGACTAAATATTGTGTTCCATAAAAAAATAGCTTATAAAACAAAAGTATGGCTTAACTTACATCAATACTAAAGATTTTTTAAAGTAAGTAGGATAGCTAATGTCTAAAGATGGCATCAAATAAAATTTATAAAATATATAAATCTTTTTAATCAATAACAAAAAAGAAATGTGTTTTGTCTATTTATATAGACGTATTTCATAAATGAATATAATTTGTTTTTACAAGTGCTTTCGAAGACAAATTATGTTGTAATAGTGAATAGCTGTATGTATATACTTGCAATATCTATGGCCCCCAGTTATGTCGTAGGTTATTATTTTGTTCATTAAGAAAGAGGTAAAGCTAAATATAATTTTATAACTAACATTGCGAATTGGTTTCCTAAAATGATAGAGGTTTCAGTTTCCATACATACTTATACTTGTACGCAGGTTTGAACATTTATTTTTTCAACAAATTTATAAATCCGTTATAAATTTTAGATTAAAAAAATTTAAATTTTTAATGCATTGTTTAAAAGCTGCATGTAATGATGTTATCTCACCTTAGCTTCCAGACTTTCGAGATTGACCACACCCGGCTCCAGAGTTTGCTGTAATAATAAAATATTTATTTACTATATATGTATGTACATACATAATACATCAATACAAAATAAAAAGCTAGCTAGAGTTATATAATAAAGTATTCGCGCCAGGCGCAGGGGACAAGCGTACGACTGTAAACGCGACAGATTATGGGTTTGATTCCCACTCAAACTCAAAAATGTTCATTTCTTCGCTCTTTTGTCGAGGTATAGCGTGACGTTGAGTTCAACCACTCAGCACGCAATGTCTCTAGAATTCAACGGAAAGTGGGGAGCGAAGTGTCTTAACACTAGGCTCCCACTGTATACCTTGCTACATACGGGATACAGCGTAAACAGAAAATAATAATAATATAGTCGTCGTCGTAGCGCTAATTTGTTTACAAAAAAATAAAATAATATAATATAAAAAATTAATAATAAAAAATTAATGCTAATTTGTTTAGCAAAAAATACAGAACAAAGTATTGAAGCAGTAAATTCTCTCTCCTAATTTTACATTATGCGTGCTATAAAAAAGCCTAACACTAAAGTTAACTATAACTAATTTAACATTTTTCATATTTAAAAAGTTGATCTCTCATATAAAGACAACAGCCATGTAGGATAGAGACACGCGAGAATGCTAACATTTTATGGTACAAGGCTTCAGCAATTAAAGATTAATTACTCAGTCAGTTTTTTTTTCTGAGTCACAGTTAGCTCTGACGGGTTGCTTTGCCAGTTTTCTGAGTAAACGGAGCATCGCGGCTTATTAGGGGTTATCAGGCCGTGGCCTTTCTTTAGTCCACACGCAAGTTCACTAAGAATAAGTTCTTAGAAGTTGTGTTTTTTATTTACAGCATTTGAAGATATCGTCGTTTAGCTTGTTAATTGCAGTTAGTATGTGGTTGGTGGTGTGGTTGTAGGTTAGATTTCCATTTGTGGGATAATATTTTCCTTATAAAATTTCTAATATTTAAGTGAATTTAAATGAAATTCACTTAAATTTAAAGGTAATTTAGTGTGTTTACAAATGTTGTTTATGAACAATATTAATGAATGTGCAATACCCCTACAGATTATATAATACGACGTAAGTAATGGTCAACGTGCACGCCTAAAAGTCATAAAATAAAAATCAACAACTATTATATAACCGTATACGTTTATAGTAAGCTTGTTAAAATTCCATAAAAACAATTCCATAACGTTTATATGAAATTTTATTATAGCTATAATTTGAAATGTGTGAAAAAACAATTTAATAAAATAATAAAAAATCCTATAAAAATCATATACTCAGAAATTTCTTAATTAAACTTGTCAATTACCCAAATAGTAAGCGTAGTGTTTGGATAAGACTGTAATCGCAACGGATTTGAGTTTGATTCCCACTCGAGACAATGAATTATTTACATTTCCTCGCTCTGGTAACAAGATCAAGCGTGCCGTTGAATTTTGAGACTCGAAAATTGGGCGGAAAGTGGGGAACGGAGTGTCTTAGCACTATGTCCACTCTACACACCTTTCTACTGTGTGTGACTGTAAACACGACTTGTTGTGGGTTCGTCCCTATCGAGGAATTGAAATATTTATTTATATATATATATTTCCATTTCCTCGTTCTGGTGTCGAGGCAAAGCGCGGCGTTAAGTTCCGCCACTCAGCACGCAATGCCTTCAGAATTCGACAAAAAGTGGGGAACAGAGCGACTTTAATTTAACGTAATAAATGAACAACGTACACGTATCTGAAAACACACTAGACGGTTTTACAAAGTGATACAAAGAAGCTCCTTAGAATGCGCTAAGAAAGAATCTCGGCCACTGAGGGAGGCAAATCCGTGTCAAAAGCTGCGTTGCTGTAGGAAAATCGCATATCCTAGCATTTGTGAGTGTCTTAGAGCTTATTCATTACAAGCATCAAAGAAAGTCAAGATAGTTCCAAGAGAGTACTTTGGCAATTTTTATTACCTTTCTAACATTAATAGATTATAATTTAGTATGATGTGTTAAATTTCTTTATTCAAATAATGGCTGGCTAAAGATTCCGTGTTAGTTGGATCGTGGCAAACGCAATTAATTAATTTTAATTTCGAATGTCTATTAAAAAAATGAAAATTAAATCAAACCATTTCCGTTTCCCTGATCTGTTTTAGAGATTAAAATCCGTGGTAATTTCAGCAAATATAAAAATGTTATACATTGGGACTGAAAGTGAAATACCGAGAAAAGTTTTACAGGGTTAGTCCAAATCCAATTCATGAACATAAAAATTATATTGACAGGCATTCTATTATATAGTAGAAATTTAAAACAATGTTGTAAATCTTTAAAATTTTAACTATAAACAATTTGTTAATCTTCAACAATTAAAATATCATCATTTTTTAACAAATCCAATAATTGTCAGTAATGAACATGATTACCGTCAAACAAAAAAAAAAGTAACATTTTTTTCACACGTAGAAATAGACTACTATTGCAATAGATAGCAAACAATTTCCTTCTACTATTGTGCGCAAAGCACGCGAGGTATATAAAAAAGTCAGGATAATGAACTGTCCAAAGACATTAGTTAGAAGAGTGTGAGTGCGTTGACTCTGCTTAATGAATTTTATAACAACTGTCATTAATATGTGCGTTCAACGTGCGCGCTGCGCGCTGCGCGTGCGCAGGCCTTGTTCCACGACTACGCTACGACTCAACTGGATTGCGTCGTGGTAGCAGTTATAGACTCATTATTAGATAAAAATTAAATTAGCTTCACGCTGTATCCCGCACACAGCAGGGTAGGCAGAGGGAACCTAGTGTTAAGACACTTCCATTCCCCACTTTCTGCCGAATTCTGGAGGCATTGCGTGTTGAGTGGCAGAACTCAACGCCGCGCTTAACCTCGACACCAGAGCGAAGAAATGGAAATATAAATTTAAGTAAATATTTCATCTCCTCGAGTGGGGATCGAACCCACAACCGGTCGGTGTTGCAGTCACACCTCGTGTCGCTGCGCTACGACCGGCCTCAATTAGATAATTGTATAGATCCGAAAAAAAAACATTATTGATAATTTCTTTACATTCGTGCACGTTTAATTTGCACGTCTTAGACTTCTTATACAGATAGGTACAAGATGGCCAAAACGTACTAGATGGCCGAAAGCGAGCGCTATTCTTTTATTTTATCTTTTTCAGCTAACCAACCACGGAAAACACATATGTATCTTTATGTATCTTTATGAACTTTGCTCTAAGTGGAATTCAAACCCGCAGGTATCGTGTTAGGCAGGTCATTTACGCCACAACTATTACATAATAAGTTCATTTTATTTTGATATTTTTGCTTTTATATTTGTTTGCTTCGATAGATAAGAAGCTCGACTTAATTAGAATATAATATCCAAACGTAAACACTTACTTTTTGTTGATTCTCATTTTTTATTAAAACGACTACTCTTTTAAGCATTTAATATACATAATTTATAATAAATTTCGTATAATTTTTACCCATTATGTAACTTTCTACCCAAAAAAACGTACGTACTCTTTAATTAAGAAACATTCCTGACGTATCTCCACTCGAAAAGATAGAGTATATAATGAGTATTTAAATAAGAAAATCTAATACTTAATTATTAGAGCGCATTAGAAAGATGTTTACGAGTGATGATTCCGAGAACGGCTAAGAAATGGGATGTACGATCAAGTAATTGCATTTTTTACATTCTTGTTGGGAGACGCTTGGTAGATCACTTCTATGGTTGGTACTAAACCAGCCACGGTTTACAGTATAAATAAAAAAGAAAACGTAGTAAAATAGTAGTTCTGTTTTTCTTAATGCTAGTATCACATTCTCAAAGAAAATGCAGCTTCTCGTTCTCGCATAACAGAGGCAGACTTAGTGCAAATAACATTATTTACAATTTACCACTCTCCACGATCTTTTTAAGATATTGCAGGTTTAGTGGCGTAACTCAACGCCACCACTCTTAAGAACTAACAAATATTGCCATAACTCACAAAAAATGCTCAACTTGTCACTCTATCGTTTAATCTTTTTCATAACAACTTTGTTGTCCAAGGTTATCGGTAGCTATCGTTCAAAATATAAAAGATACTTGAAGATAAAAGAAGACCGATACTTGGTTGAGTAAGGGCACTTTTATAATCTATGTTTGTGATTAATCAACAAGGTTTTGTAACTTAGAGCTAACTCTTGATATTTGACTGCCGGCTGGTGTAGACTGTAGTACAAAATGTATTTAGAGTCTAAAGATAGCGAGTGGGCAAACGCTACCTTGTAGAGCTGTTAGATTTACAATTTATATGTAGTATAGAAATCAGCTTCTTGCTGCCGACAGCTACACAGCAGCGGGAACCTAGTGTTAAGACACTCCGTTCTCCATTTATCGCCAAATTTTTTGGGGCATTGCGTGTTGAGTGGTGAAGCTCAACGCCAGGCTTTTGCCTTGGCCTCAGAGTAAAGAAATGAAAATATTAAATAATAATAATTTATTTAAGGTTAAGGCCACTCCGTTTTCTCTCCCTCTGAACACTGCCCTGTCTTAATAGAGCGGAGTGTGGAATATAACTCATTACCCCAAGTGGACATCGAAGTCACTCCTATCGCGTTTAAAAATCAGACGCTTGTGCAGACCACAATCTGTGAGACCACAGCGCCGCTACATATTTTTTTTATAACAATATCTACAATATTTTACATGTTTTAGTAGAATTTATAGCTGTAATAATGTTAGAAAAAGTTATATCTAATGATAAAACTTTTTATATGTAATAATAACTCATTTAATTCAATTAATTTTCTTATGAAAATATTTATCGCTTTCTAGAGGGCGTGGAAACCGCGAGATGCGTGTTTGGCCATCAATAATGGCGTTTCTCAGTTAGTAAAAACTTTGATATAATTATACGTTCTATTCACGATTAGATAAAAAACAAAACATCAATACATTTTTTTATCAGCTTCACGCTGTATCCCGCACACAGCAGGGTAGGCAGAGGGAACCTAGTGTTAAGACACACCGTTCCCCACTATCTGCCGAATTCCGGAGGCATTGCGTGTTGAGTGGCAGAACTCAACGCCGCACTTTGCATCGACACCAAAGCAAAGAAATGAAAATACAAATTTAAGTAAATTTCATCTACGCGAGTGGGGATCGAACCGACAACCAGTCGGGTTTACAGCCACACTTTGTGCCCCTGCGCCCCGACTGGCCTCAAAATCAATACATTGTTGCATAAATTATAGTAATAAATTATAAAATCATGTATAATAAGACACTGCGTTTCCTATTTTCTCACTTAACCAGAGCTTTGCCTCAACACCAACCTCGAAGAAATGAAAATATAAATTAAAATAAATATTTCATTTCCTCGAGTGGGGAAGGTGGGAACCCACGACCTTTCACAGTTACAGACTTACACTTGTTCCCCTGCGCCACGACTGGCCCCAAAATTTAAAATTAAATTATAAATAATAAATCGTAATATTACATATTACTGTATGTAATATTACGATTTATTATTTATATATTATTTATTATTTATAAATTTAAAGAACATGATTCAACGGGATGCAAAAGAGAACGAATAGCCTAAACTAGGCCAAATATTGTCTAACGAAGTAAAAGAATTTTACAGTAAAATTCAAAATATTTAAATTAATAGATTTTATTTAGAATACAGCTAACTTCATGGCGGCCAGAACTTGTTGACCGTACTGTTCACCGGACGACAATCTTTTTCAATAATACTTACTTCACATTTAAACGTAGACAATTCCTATATAGCTGTCTAAATATCTTCCTTTCCACGCGTCGTGGGTGTCCTTAGAGATTTACTCATTTTAGTAAAAGCCAAGTCATTTAAACATTATTAATAGCCTATTGTTTTCATCTCAATTGAGTTTTTAAATAGGTTTTTGTTCATCAACAGGTTTTATATTACAAAGGGGATCGTGTATCGGTAGCGCGTGGTAAGTACAATGGTTGATTCGAGTGACATGTTTTTTTTATTTGTATTGGTATATTGATTTCTTAGTTGAGGCCAGTCGTGGCGCAGTGGCACGAGGTGTGACTGTAAAACCGACTGGTTGTGGGTTCGAGCCCTATTGATCCGAGATGAAATATTTACTTAAATTTATATTTCCATGTCTTCGCTCTGGTATCGAGGCGCGGCGTTGAGTTCTGCCACTCAACACGCAATGCCTCCAGAATTCGACAGAAAGTGGAGAACGGAGTGTCTTAACACTAGGTTCCCTCTGCGTACCCTGCTGTGTACGGGATACAGCGTGAAGCCACTATACCTACAATCACAGTTACATACCGCAATTAGAATATGTCATGTTTCATACTCGACTCTTAGATCACGCCGGCGTAGCCACAGCTAAATGATAGTTAAGTATAAAATGTTTTAATAGCTAATGTTACTCTTTTTATATATTTTATTCTCCACAAGGTATGCAATAAACGTTGTGGATGATATTGCTCTTACATTGTAGAGCAATGTATGATGTTTTATAACTCACCTTTTACAACTTTCTATTCATTTTATATGGAGCCTACAGTGTCGGCTTATCCTAGGATAAAAGGAGATAATGGAGGCTTATAAAATAAATAAATCATAAGAGTAAGTGTTCAATGTTTTAATTTTTCACAGTTGAAATTAAAAATTGTTGAAATTAAAAATTGATGAAATTGTAATTTATTAGTGAGAAGTACCTATTGTTTTGTTCTATTTTTAAATTGCATTTCGAGTGTGTCAGTAGAGCTTGAGTAAGATAATAAATGGAAAAATTATAAAATCATTCTATATACATATAAAAAATAAAACATTGCTAAAAATATATTAATATATAATACTAATAGGGTTTTATAGAGGCCGTCGTGGCGCAGAGGCACAAAGTGTGACTGTAAACACGACTGATTGTGGGTTTGATCCCCACTTGAGAAAATGAAATATTTATTTATATTTATATTTCCATTTCTTCGCTCTGGAACCGAGCCAAAATGCGGCGTTGAGTTCGCCACTCAACACGCAATGCCTTCAGAACTCGCCGGAAAGTGTGGAACGGTGTGTCTTAACATTAGATTCATTCTGCCTACCTTGCTGTGTGCGGGATACAGCGTGAAGCTTATAATAAAAAGTAATTTTAGAGATTATAAAATCTTGTGGTAATCTTTTCATAATTGCTACTTATTTTCAAAATGTTGTTAGCTTACATTTTTTTTATTTAAAAACTGATAACACTTCAAACCTTTGCTCTGTATCAATTTCTCCATATTATAGTTATTATTATTTTCATTTAAAAAATATATTTTTTTAAATATTTGCTCTAAATCTAAGGCTAAGTAATGATTTAACGAGTTGTTTTTTCTACCGCATACTTTTAGGACTACAGGTGATCTGGATTTCAATCCAAAATTTTTGAAGCCTTAAGAAGCACTAAGGGTTCGTTTTTATATGGAGGTTTTTTTTTATGCTGTGATTACTTACAAGTGAAGCAGAGCGCTGTTGCTTGTTGAGGTCATGCTGACTCCGAGAGCGGTCCTCGCCCGCGTCCGAATACTGTCCTGACTTGCGTGAGCTGGGAAAAAGGGAAATATTATATTTACCGGAACATCCACAAGATATAATATTTGAATGGCTTACTAATATTATTTGAACCCGTCATGGCCCAGGGGCTCAATAGTGTGACATAAGACATTTTATTACGTTCTATAATCTATCAGTCTAAAGCGGAAGATCCACGAAAAGAAAACAATAATCTATTTAGCATATTGTGTAATTCCAGACAAATCATATTAGTAATAAATATCGTACAAACACTAAAACTAAAAGTTAACAATATTACATATTAAATTACTTGAAAAAACGCGACAGCCCGTGACTCGGCCTTGTCCACCTGACACCCTTACTTTGTACCTTGAAATACTGCCTTAGTTTCGTTTACACGATTTAGATTTCATGAATAGTCATAAGAATTAATAATATTGGCTTAATAATTAGGCTGTGTGACAATATGTGGCGCAGGGGCACAAGGGTGTGTGGGACTGTAACGCAAATGTTGGGGTCGATCCCCCCCAGGGGAAATTATTTATTATATATTAATACTTTCCTTTTTTCACTTTGGCTTCAAAGCAAAAACCCGGCGTTTGGTTCCGCCATGCCTCGAAAAATTCGGCGAAAAGTGGCGAACAGCACAAACAAGCAAACTAATTAAACACCAGATTATTAGGTTGCCAGATACCCTTATGAAGAAGATAAATACGTAGTGTTATTTTTATTCAAAATAAAATATAAAATAGGAAAAATATTACACTAAATTATACAAATACAGTCCATAGCATAAATTTGAAGCCCACGCTCTGCTGTTATCCGAGTAATATCAGCATTAACATTCCAATGGAGCCACCCAGAGCGAGCTACTTTTATAACCGACTTAAGGATTAAACAACTGATAAATTGTGTGTACAGAAACGTCAATATATATTTAAGTGACATTAAGCCGATAAATATAAGTATTTCTATTGTTTTAATGTAAATTAAGTGCTAATTGACGTTTATGAGCGTGGTTTATATATTTTATTACAAATATATAATATTTTCTTTTTATATTAGGATAGGGGACAGGATAGGATCTTAACCTACAGTCGCAATTTTTCATTATTTTATTTACATTTTAAAGTATTTTTAAATATTAGTAGCTTTTGCCCGGGACTTTGCTTAAAACCTTCAACCATTCAAAATCCTCCAACTTCATATTTCTAAGCCTTGTCCAACAACTGTCAATAACAAACACAACACAGAAAAAATCCTATAAATTATCATACTGCAGCGGGTATAAGAATTTATAGTGTCCTAGTGTTGAAACACTTTGTTCTGTACTTTCCTGAATATGAGACATTTCGTGTTGATTGACAGTCAATATCGCATTTAGTGTCTTATTAGAGTGGGAAAATGAAAATAGTTTATTGTCCCTCGGAAAGATCAAACTAACAACCTACACATTTTTTTATCTTATTATTATATCTATTTTTCTTATAACATATATTAATTAACTACATTATTCTTTATACAATTAATATCTATTACTTTTATAATTTTTTTAGAACTAAAGTAACCTGCGCGTTTATCCTCCACGATATATTTTAAATATAATAATAACTTATATTCTCACCTAGTAAGTTTGCGATGTGTGCGACGTCCACCGCTTATCATGGAAAGGGTGCTCATTACCGCCGACATGGCGTTATTTGCACGCGCTCATGCGACCTGTAAACAAGACATTAACTTGAAAATAATATCGTTGTAGTCATTTCAAAAGTGTAAAATATATGTTTATATTAAAATTTTAACGTAACCTAAACTTTTTACTTTTAAGAATCTTAACTATTCTCAAATTCTAATCTAAAATGTGGAAATACGAAATGCAAGTTTGATTGTTTCAAATTATCGGTTAAGCCTAAAGTTATATAGTATTAGCGTGAAAAACTTTATTAAATAAAAAAAAAACACAACGTTGAGTTCCGTCACTTAACACGCAATGACTCCTATTTGGGCGGAAAGCGGAAAATGAATGTTCTTGACAGTATAGAATGGAACCTAGTCCCTCTATGCCCTGCTACGGGAGATTAGTGTGAAGCTGCTTTTGTTTTTCTATATATACTTTGTATGGCTAGTTATAATAACAACATATTTGGAGAAGGTAAGACGATACACATTATACATATTGATCTAAATAAAAACCAAGTAATTGTATCAACGGCGTTGAAGCTTGAAGGTTGTTGTCGTAAATCGATATTCGATACGTACTTAACAAAGAATTTCATAAGATTTGACATTCATTATTTCGTAAAAACAAATAGAATAAAAGTAAAAAATTTCAAAGTGTTTGTAAAGAATGAAATATTAGATATGCTGCAATGCTATATTTTTTTTTGCATTTTTCACTCTAGTTCGAAATACTGCGTGTTGAGTGACGATAGTTAACGCCGCACTTTGCTTATCACATCGGAGAACTATACAGAAATATATTTTTTTCAAAGAAATAAAGGTAAGCAAGATTTATTATAACATCATCTATTAGAAATAAGCAAGTTTTTGCGATTACTTCAATGCTTTATAGACACAACTATGCAATAAAATTATTAGTATTTCATTCACAGCAGTTCGCTTGAAGTCATGTCATTGACATGGAAGTACGACGTTGACGTGGAAGTAGACAACAGAGATAGATTCTCATGTAGCATTAGGCTTTGTTAAATCTATTTCTATGATAAGCAGAAAGAAGCTAGTAATAAGACACTGTTTTCCGCTTTCCGATTAGTATTCTAATTGGCGTAGAAATAAAATAATTAATTCTCCAGAGGGAAGATCGAACTGACAACCATCACATGGACTGATGCTGTTACACATGGACTTGAAAATAATAAGAAGTATCCAAATTGTTCTAACGTATTACACGTCGCCGTAACCAGCATCACGTCCACCTTGGTTGTGTGTGCACGGACATGCAAACCAAACATATTTTCAGATAATTAGAATATTAGTCTTTCAAGGCATCAAAACATCTCAATAGCTGTCAACATATTTATAGTTCCTCTAGTGCTGTAAATGTTCATATAAAGCGGTAATCACTTAACATCAGGTAACCCGCAAGCTCGTTTGCATAGTCTTAATTTATATAATAATATTATACAGTATAAAATAAAATAAATATAAGTAAAACATAATTTTCCATAGATTAACATTTTGGCCTTAGCTGAAATTGGCGTCAATTATATTGTTCCCAAGACACAACAATTAAAATGCCGATTGCAAGTAGTCATCGCGCGTGTTGTAAAACATACATACTCGTGTATCGCGAATTCGACGCGATATTTATCCCGCAGATTAAATGTCTGTGAACAATACTATGCTGTACTGTATATTACGAAATACAGTAAATAAGTTTACTTTCTTATTATTCGTTTGTTTTAGTTTTATTGCATGAAAATTGTTAACTGCTGTGAACAAATTTTGCTAAAAAGATTTTTTTTATTTCTTAAACTGTACCTGTTTTAGTTTGGTTTTTTCAGACGTTTTTTATATTGTATTCATATATAATCATTGAAACATAATTAATTTAAGTTTTTATAAAGTTAATCAAATTATTTTAAATTCTTCATAATGAACTCTCTCAAATATTTACTGGAGTTTCATTCACGTAATTTTAGAATTGCGAATAATTCCTCAGAACTCAGATTTGCTTTTATAACAGTAGTTAAATAGGCACCGAAGTGAACTGGGCACTTAAACACTTAAAAATCTCAATCTATAGATTACTAAGAGCGTACCACGTTGACTGACACTGTAATTACTACAAATACAATGTTGGAGGCCCGGCGCGGTGGTGAGGCGGCGCTCTTGGGCCCGCAAATTGCACTATGCGTGCCTTGCGAGTAACGGAGCAACGGAGCACCGACCATTATGTAATACGGTGCAAGAAATTGTTGGGAACCCACTGTTCTTTTCTTAATTCGTTTCTTGTTGTGTTATTATTGAGGAATGTTTTTTTTTTTAATCAGCGTTACGCTGTATTCCGCACACCGCAGGGTAGGGGAACCTAGTGTTAAGATACTCCGTTCCCCACTTTCTGCCGAATTATGGAAGCATTGCGTGTTGAATGGAAGAACTGAACGCCGCGCTTTACCTCGACACCAGAGCGAAGAAATGAAATATAAATTTAAATAAATATTTCATTTACTCGAGTGGGGATAGAACCCACAACCAGTCGATTTTTCCAGTCACACTTTGTGCCCCGGCGCCACGAATGGTCTCAGGAATGTTTTTAATTTTAGTTTTTATTATGGTATACTTAACAAATGTTATATCATAGATGAGATCGTTCTTATATGCTCTACGAAACATTGCATATTTAATCGTCTAAACTTAACGGTGTCTTTTATTGTATTTTAGATTTAAAAGTTGTCAAAATTGATATTATCTTAATTCTTACTTTAATTTTAACCTTTAAGATAATTTTACTCTAAATGAGCTTAAAAGAAAAATAACCACTAATATAGAATTAAATTGTCATACAACAGCATCAACATTTACAACAGAAAAACAGGTAAGAAACAGAAAATTGAAAAAAAAATTTTAGTTGCGCTCATTTCAATCGATAGATAGGTACTCTATGTCCAAAGTAGTTTTTCAAGTGCTGTGGGAATCAAATATAAATAAAAATAACGCAATTATTTCTGTATGCAGAATGTAAACAGAATAAACATACGTTTACATATAAAGTAGCTTGCAGTTAATTACTCCTTAGATAAAACTTATCAACAGTAATGCGCAAGCGCTGTCCCATTTGACTAAGTTCATCTGATAAGAAATACCAGCGTTGATCTGGCCTTAAAGTGTTTAGTGTATCTTTTTAAAAACTTGTTTCAATTTTGTTGATTTGATCACTTGCTAATGCTTTTAATGTTATGGAAATTTGTCTACTTGTTCTTGTTGTCTTTTTAAAGCAGTTGGTAAATGTTTGATATTAACCCGTGATAGTTCTAGGTTCAATAACGACCTTAGTACCACACCAGTGGCCATAAGTATTTTTTTTTATATATTAATTTGTATACATATCTATATGATATATAAATTTTGGATTTTTTTCTCAAGTTAGTGTTAAAATCCGCTACCTAATAGCAATTGCTCAAATACGGTTGGAAAATGGAGTACGGAATATCACAACGCTAAGTTAGATAAAAAAACTATAAGATCCCCGTACATTAAAAATGTTTTACAACAACAAAAAAGAAAATAGAGAAATAAATTTCTAGAGTAATTTTAAAATTCCCATATTAAAACCTATCACGCAATATAAGGCTTAACCAATAGGTCAACCAAACCGCACCTTCCGATAATATAATACGCATGAGATGCTGCGCGATGGACCAGACGGAATACAATGGAAACGCATTAAAATGATGTGGGACTTAGCTCGGGATATTCATCTTGAACTGTAACAGGTAGTTGTAATTGATCGACGAAAGTAACTGCAGGTTTTGTCTTGGCGTGTTTTATCTATATAGGTATAAAAAATAAATATTATAGCCTGTAGATAATTTTTAGCTTCGCGCGTTTTTCCCGTATGGCAGGGTAGCAGACTAGTTTGAGACACTCCGTTCTCCGTTCTTCGGCTACCTTTTGAACCGTATGTATGCTCGATATCTATTAATTAAGTGTACGAGCCGGACGTAATTAGTTCTAATTAGTTAATATTTTATTTTTTGCTTTTGGTATAATATTGTTATAAAAACGGATATCATGGGCCTCAAGATAATATTTTAGTAAGTTTAAAATATATAGAAAATATTATGATTTTTATTATTTTTCTTGTTCATTTTTATATAGTATATTATTAATCATGTTTAAGAGCATTAAAAAGATAAAACCTCGTTAAATTCAAAACAAAACTTAACGTAAAATCAACATGAAAGATGTCACATTATGTGATATACGTTCGTTACATATGGTCGGGTCGGCGCTAGGGATAGTTGATGTTTTATTTATGTAAGGATGAGTTATTGATGATACACTCCCGTGTCTAGTACAGTGATGTCTTGTTAGTATGTTTTTTTCATTATTAAAGTAAATATTATAATATGTTTTAAGTAAATAAATATCATAGTGAGGCCAGCCGTGGCGCAGCGGCACAAAGTGTGACTGTAAAACCGGCTAGTTGTGGGTTCGATCCCCACTCGAGGAGATGAAATATTTACTTAAATTTATATTTCCATTTCTTCGCTGCGTTGAGTTCTGCCACTTAACACGCGATGCCTCCAGAATTCGGCAGAAAGTGGGGAACGTAGTGTCTTACACTAGGTTCCGTCTGCCTAACCTGCTGTGTGCAGGATACAGCGTGTAGCTGATTTTTCAAATATCATAATAGTAACTTAGCTGTTAGATATAACAAAAATCTATAGAAATATGTAAAACTATACCGTTACTGATTGACTGACACATTACGCCCAACCCGAACCACGCGGCGAAGAACGCAAAAATTTGGCTAGTAGGTTTCTTGAGGAGTGTAGGGGAGTAACATTTGGAGAGGATTTAACGAAATTCCTAGGCGGCTTCTAGTACATGCAATAATTTCAAACTCGAATCGGGGATATGTTTATTTAATTTCAAGTATTTTCTTTGCCCTTTTCCAGTTGGACTAAGTGTGACTGACTATAACAGTTTACTCGACACGCAATGTGGCTATTTGAACATTTAATAATAGTATCATTATGCAATTATATATCTAACTTTTTTATAAAATGTGGATAAAAAAAAATTTATCACACATTTTTTTTTCCAATTAATGCAATCCAGCTCATTTCTGTAACATGCTAATATAAAATATACAGGAAAATTACATATGTGTACAAATGCATATTACATTATAAATTTGATATTATAGTAAATGCCTTGTGTAGAAAGTAAACGTATCGCGTTCCCTATAATCGTGGTCCAAACGTCGGGTGCATCCAAACAGAGCAATTTCATGAAGCCTCAAACGATAGAACCGGTTTGGTGAAGCGTCGGACTGACTTTTGTGTTTTCTTTTTCCTTCACATAATCATTGCCCGTGAGGTCGAGTTAACTTAGGGAACAGTCAGTAAAAGAATATTCGAGGCCAGTCGTGGCGTAGGGGCACAAGTGTGTGTTTGTAAATGTGACTAGTTGTGGGTTCGATCCCCACTCGACGAAATGAAATATTTATTTAAATTTATATTTTTATTTCGCTTTAATATCGTGGTAAACCGTGGCGTTAGTTCCGCCATTTAACACGCAACACCTCGAGAATTGGGTGGAAAATGGGTAGCGGAGTGTCTTAGCACTAGCGTGAAGCTAATAAACAAATTGTTGCCAAATGTCTAAATTTCATAAAATGACCTATACTTATTCTAAGTGGCCGAGGTAACTCTAGCCGCTGGTACAGTGGTTTATGTTGAAACGATTAACTTAATATCTATAGCCTATAGCTATAATATAATGGCTGCTATACCTTTAAATGTGTATCGAGCACTCAATAAATGGAGTATATAATATAAAAAGAAATTTATAATTCTTTTATTTTAAAGCCTTATATTATAAAGAATAACGTATTCTTTATATTATAAAGAATTGAAATCACTAGTTTCTATTACTAGAATTCAAAGCATAAATCAAAATTACTTATATCTACGGACAAATGTCATTATTCCCCCGCAGGCGCGCGGTCAGCGTCTGCTGGAACCTTAATTAAATACAAAACCTATGCATTATTCATAGCGCTAAAAAGACCGCAATTACAAGCTGCGGTTTGTTAGTCAGATCTTGAGATAATCTTGTAACATATATCATCTTTAAGGTGTGGAAAAGGAAATTGCGCACTTTCTATTATTTTCTTTTTCTCTCTTTATACGAGGCCATTGATTCATCCGTTGCCTGTGGTGATAGGTGTGGGTTTGATATCCACTCAAAATAATTATTTTATATGTAAATTTATTTATTTTTACGCTCTGGTGGACAAAACGTGGTCTTGAGTTATGGAACAAAAAAAACGTGCTGCCGCTCACTGAATTGTTTGTAGAAATTATAAATATTTTCGTAATATTGTCATTACAGACAGAGTTGGTGACTGAGATTTTTTATACGTAGGTATTTTTATACAGATGTAGGTATATTTGTTGAAAATGTGTAAAATTTTGAACTAAGCTGGGCTCGTCGAACCCGTGTCTCTGGAATACTGTTAAAGCGTGTTAGTGTCAATAGCACTGTACTGTCGTGGTGTAGCGGTAAGTAAGCTGACTGTAAACGAAATGGATGTGGATTTGATTTCCACTCTAGTAACAAGACGAAGCGCGGCGGTGAACTCCGCCACTCTACACGCAATGTCTCAAAAATTTATTGGAAAGCAAAGATCGACGTGTTAAAAAAAAACACTTTAAAAATGTTTAAATAGGTACATCTAAATATGTGCCTCTTTAATATAGTAAAAGTACAACATTCATACGTTGTATTCGCTAAAATTACTTGAAACATATTTTCTTTAATAACCAATACATACAACAATTTAGATAAAATAATTTATATCTAAATTCTTTATTTGTTATTATATAATACTAGCGGCTCGCCCACGGCTTCGCCCGCTTAAAATACATGGTTATTGATTTAATAAGCAGAATTGATTGACAACTATAATGACTTCTAATATGATTTTTTTACGACATTATCGTCAAATAATTTTTAATTGTTTTAAATAAAAAAATAAGACCATTGTTGATATTTGATATTTATAAAATATACATAAAGCTAATTATTTATTACACGTATATATTTTTGTAACTTTATGTTCTTTTTACTTATATAATATACTCTGGTAAATGTGCTGATATCAGTGAATAATTTAATTTACTCATTCAGAAACAGCCTTAAATGTTAAATTATTGATTTGAAGGATTCATAATATTCTTTGTAAAATAACTATAATAATTGCATATTAACTCCTGTACAGTTTTTAAATTAGTTACATATATTATATGAACGAACCAACCAAAAAATCTTTGTATTTCCTTGATATTTCTTTCAAAATCGTTCTTTATCTCTGTGTAGAATTAATTACGACTTAAACTTAACTGTTATGATATATGAAGGTAATCTCCACTAACAATTCAATTTTGTTTACTTTCCTGTATAAAATATTATATAATAGTGCTTCAAAATTATATATTTTTATCAACAGTCATGTAACCCAGACGTTTCGAATGTCATTCTTTAGCCAGGAATCTTACCTGGCGCAATTGCTATATAATATTCGCAGGCAAACTAATGCCTTGAGTTCATTCAAATGACGATAACTTTTTTTTTAATGAACAAAGCAATTGGAAATTTTCAAGTAAATCGGTTCAGTACTTTCAGAGAAAAATGCGGACAAATATATGTCGACAGACAGACAGACAGACAAGAAATTAAAAAAAAATCTTTTTGCTTTCTATTATTCTTTTTAAGTGTCCCTCTATGCATTTCATTCAAAATTACTAAATGTACAGACAAAATATTTTTACTGTCTTATTATATATAGAGATTGTACAAACTTATATAGCTACTTAGCTAGCTTCTTTCACTGGGACGAACCTCTATTCTATGAGAAATATAATTAAGAAATACTTCTACAATTGTAAAGGAAGTCACTGTTTTTATTACAATTTTATGCGATTTACAACATTTCCGTATAAAAAAACAAAAAAATTGTAATTATTAGTAATAATTTAATTAATTTGTTTCCCAGAATTGTTACTCAGTTACAGCTTTTAGTAAGTATATAGTTAATATCTATAAGATTAATGTATTCCTTTTTAAAAATTGGTAATATATCTTGTTGTCATGGTAATATGAAGTTTTTTCTCATGTCAATGAAGTACAACATCTGACCAGGTTTTGGGTTCGATTCCCACGCAGAGAAACAAAATGTTTTTACGCCCTTGCTTTGGTAACAAGATAAAGCGCAGCGTTGAGTTCTGTCACTCAACGCAACGCTACTGTAACCAAACTGCAACACTTCGTTCTACACCTATTTGTTCTACGTCTATCTTAAATAGATTTACAATAATGCCATGATAATATTTATTTAAATTTTGTAAGCATATTGCTTTATTGCCTCAGTAGCAGTCCACATAATATATAATTTGAAATTAAATATTTATAAGATAAAAAAAGAAAGTTTGAAGGTAACGTGTAACGAATAATGTTATATCCACAAATGAAGTAAGTTTGATATAGATGGAATTTTGAAGTTCATAATACCGCTCATTTGGTGCAATAATGATGTAATTGTATTTTAAAAAAGAAACAACTTAAATATGTTAATATATGCGAAAAACTACAAATTTTGATTACGTCTTCTGAAATATTTTAAAAAGTACAATTAAAAAAATGTAGACAGTTTGATGACGTCAATCACAATAGTATTTTTTAAAATTTATTAATTAGAAAAGGCTGTCTTGCCTCAGTGGAATAACATCTACTGAAAGGCGATGATCGTGAGACCTCCATTCGTTTCCAGGAAATAATTTATTTTAATGTTCCAATCAATTGTGTAAGTGCGGCGTTGAGTTCCATTGCTCAACACACAATATCCTAAGTTCAGGTAGAATGTGTATCTTGACACTAATTCCATTCTCTACTATATGCATGAAATTATATAGATAAAATTGTTCCGATTATCGACATATTGATAGCCCTATGAAATACATCACAGAGCTATCGATCGTAACTTATACTTGTTAATCAAGATCTTCCATCATACCGTATAATTATGCTATTAAAGTAAAAGAAGTGGTTATTGAGATATTTATGAAAGCTATTACATTTTATCTGATGTGTATTAAAGAAAAGAAAAAAAAAGAATAATTTATAAACTTTTAAATGCTTTCTGTGTAAAATATATATTAACTAACTCTGGACATTTTTAAAGTGACAGTCATTTTTGTCTCTTATTTTAATTCGACTTTCTGCTATTACTTCTTTTACTATTTTATACCAATTTATATAAATAATAATAATAAATAATATAATACTCTGCAAGTAACTTAAACAAAACTTGAGGCCAGTCGTGGCGCAGCGGCACAAAGTGTGACTGTAAAACCGACTGGTTGTGGGTTCGATCCCCACTCGAGGAGATGAAATATTTATTTAAATTTATATTTCCATTTCTTCGCTCTGGTATCTAGGCTAAGCGCGGCGTTGAGTTCTGCCACTCAACACGCAATGCCTCCAGAATTCGACAGAAAGTGAGGAACGGAGTGTCTTAACACTAGGTTCCCTCTGCGTACCCTACTGTGTGCAGGATATAGCGTGAAGCTGATTTATTTGATTTATTTTTTATTTAACTTAAACAAACCACAGTAGCCTTTGATCACGGATGGACTACACCGACCGCTAGTGTTTCGTCATATTGCCCAACGCACAAAGCAAAGTAAACTTTTCGAAACATTGAATAGCTATTGTTTTCCAATTTAAAACGGCTATTTTATATAATTTCCGTTAAGGAAGTGTATCGGGTACAATTTGACAGGTTATTGCGGGCGCGGCGATGCGGAGCGGCGCGGACGCAGGTGTGAGGGCAAGGGCCGGAGTTCGAAGCAATGTCATTGTCTTTCAACTCCCACGGCGGAGATGTCAAAATGTTAGTTCGTTTTTTTTTTATTTAACGTGATATAGTTTTTTGAAAATAGAACCCATTCCGTACATATAACAGATTTTCTTACAATTTCTGTTATATTTTAGTTGCGCTACTTATATTAGGTTACCAATATTGAAATAGATATCCATTTATTTTCTTTTTAGCGTCTTACTGCCCCCCTTATCTGATCCCCTGCATTTTGCAAAGTAGACAAGAGGAAAAGGTTTTTGTTGACTTTTCAAGACTTGTAGAATGAGTAGCGGAACTGAACGCCGCGCTTTGTTCTTGGTACCAGAGCAAGAAAATGTAAACATTTCATTCCTCGAGTGGAAATCGAACCCACAAACGTCGCAGTTTTTTTCTTAAGTAGCATATATTATGTGTACTCATAGAAATAACTATTCTTACTTAAAAATAACAACAAGAAAGTAATTCTTTAATATTCGTAGTTAAAGCGCTACTATGGACATCAACCACAAGTTATCACATGTAATATAGACAGAAACGCCTGTTATTAGAGCTGTCAACCGGCACTCTCGTCAAGCCATTAGGGCACACCCAGGCCTAGCAATCATCAGCCAATTTGTCCCGTGTCAGCTTTTTTAACCTCGATTTCACAGAAAACTGAGCGATTCATTTTTTGCTAATTCTAAACAAGCTCAGTGTGGGAAGAAATCGATTAATTGTATAAAAATACCTTAAGTCTTTTATTACGTATTTTATCCAGTTACTCTATCGTAAGTAAATGGATAAAAGACGAAGATTAATTGAACCTTTTTTGACAGAATAAAGACTCTAAAAAAAAGGATATAGTTGGTCTGTTCTTTATTTTTTAGCTCAGAGATATTTAGGCGGGAATTAAGTGGCATTTTATGTAAAACGTACTTATAGGTATGTATCGAAAATCACCTTAAAATATTCTAAATGACTGCAGAATTAATTTAAAATGTATTAAAAAAACATTTATCGATGCGTTCATTATCATTTTATTCAGGTTTACTCCTCATACGGAAACGAGCGTGTGTGTTGCAAAAAATTACAAGGAAAAGCAATACCGTGATACGTTGTATTACGCTTGTAACTGTTATTTACCGCAAATAAAAGTACAGTCTATATGTTACTGCGAATATGTATAATTCTGGTATTCTATACAATACCTTGCCAATGTATAGAATACCTGGGGCGTCCACGCATTGTATGAAATATTATTAATATAATATTATTGTCCCGGTGGAGCAGTATGTACTTACTGCTCCACCGGCAATTTTTAAAATTAATAGATTTTTGTCTATATTGCTAAACTCAAATTACAGATTTAACAATTTTTAAGTCCAAGTTAGGTTAGGTTAGAAATCAGCTTCAAGCTGTATCCCGCACACAGCAGGGTAGGCAGAGGGAACCTAGTGTTGAGACACTCCGTTCTTCACTTTCTGCCGAATTCTGAAGGTATTGCCTGTTGAGTGGCAGACCTCAACGCCGCGCTTGTCTCGACACCAGAGCGAAGAAATGGAAATATAAATTTAAGTAAATATTTCATCTCCTCGAGTGGGGATCGAACCCACAACTAGTCGGTTTTACAGTCACATTTTGTGCCCCTGCGACACGACTGGCCTTAAGTTAGAAACCTAGGTTAGAAATTTTTACTAAATAAATTTTACGAAGTATTAATTTAAAATAGATCAAATTATAGATTAAATCACAAATGAATAGCAGTTTGTTTTGTTTTCGCAAAAAGTAACCCTTAATAAGTAGCGTTTACAAGCAAGTTGTAGCCAACTGGGGGCATTATTATTGTAATATGAGACAGCGCGGCGTACCGGCATTGCATATAAAGTGTAATTTTCTTCACAAACAACTACCATTTGTTACAAAGCAATGTCATTGTTCCAAAACTTGTTCTTGAAGCATTGAATATTATTATATCAGGGTATATACACATATCTCAGGAGATACGTTACACCTTTCGGATTGTTATCACATTTGACATCTGTATTTTTTAAAGTGTGATTTCACACTAAATTTTCCTTTTTATTTTAGCTCCACGGTGTATCCCATATATGACGTAGGCAGAGGGAACCTAAGTTGTTAAGTCATTCCGTTCTTCATTAGTAGACAGAGCGAAATGACTTGAGTAAATTATTACTATTATTAGAAAACGTTTAAATATTTTAAAGTAGCGAGACTCGAACTCGCCTTGCCTCGCCTCTCGGAAGCGAGCCTCCCAAATATGTTTCAAATTTGTTTTTCAGTCATACTGAAAATAATAGATAGGTTGTATATATATATTTAATAATAATAAAACCATAATGATTATTATTAAATTATTACAGTATATGTAAAATTAATGTTACGCTACAAAGATTCGAATTCAACTATTACTTAAGTTTATCTGTGCCTAATTTAAGTTTTTATTTGTAAATTTATATGCAAATACGCCATTATATTGCTACCATTAGCCGGCGTGAGTCAACGCTTCAACAGATAACGACGTTATAATGACAAGTTTTCTATTTCATTCATGTAATTTAGTATAATGTTGTCATAGCCACGCGCTGTGAGGTGTTTATTTAAACGCTTTAGAACTATAATTAAACTAGCGTTCAGTAGCCTGAGCTTTGTAATTTAGATTCACGCTGTATCCCTCATATAGTAGGATAGACAGAGGGAACCTTGTAAAACACCCCTTTCGAGATATTGCAGGTTGAACGGCGGAACTCAGTGCCGCGATTTGTTGTTTTATCAGAGCGTGGAAATGGCTATAATTTGTTCCTAGTGGGTATCGAATCCACAATAATCGTCTTTGCAGTAAAGGAAGTTTCACATTTTTTCATAGAATCTAAGATACATTCCAGGATTTGAACTATTTGATATTGTTTGTTGAGATAAAAATATCAATAATTCGATATGGAACCGCAAAATATAATTGGATTGGATTACAATTTCATAGGAATAAGAGGTTTAATAATTGGCGTTGAGTTCCGCCACTTAACACGCGACGCCTTCAGAATTTATCGAAAACTAGGGAACTGCTGTGTGCGGTATACAGCGTGAAGCTGATTTTTTTAAAAAGTATAATAATATAAATATTTTTACATAGGTATGTTCTCCGCGTTTTTTTTTTCAGATTATAATTTTTTCAGCTATTCATTTCCCGCCCGCAATCGAGATATCGCAGTTTGAGTGGTGGAACTCAACGCCGCACTTTTTTCAAGAGCGTAGGGAAATCTAATTGAAGAATGTCTTTGTTTTTCAAATTGACCATGTTTGTGACTTTTTAATATATACATTTTCTTTACACCTATAGGTAACATAAATTATCTCTAAGTTAAGTAAAGCAAGTTAACTAATAACGAACACAGGTAGAACCGCTCCGCTCATTAGCGTTGTTCGAAGCACGCTTAAGACCAGTTATCATTGGAGTAACAGAAGCGTTACTCCTTTTACGTATTTCATAGGAAGTAGCAACTAATAAAAACACGTTAAATTAAAATGTTTATACACGTCTAAGCTTATTTCTAAGCGTGAAACTAAATAGTAATTAAATATTTCATAAATCACGTCGTGGCACAGGGGCACAAGGGTGTGACTGTAACGCGACGGTTGTGGGTTCCCAGATCCTCACTCGAGGGAATTTATTATTATTTCTTAATAATTTCATTTCTTCGTTCTGGCACCAAAGCAAAAACCCGGCGTTGAGTTCCAGTCAACACTCAATCCGAAAAATTCGCGGTAAGTGGGGAACGGAGTGTCTTAATACTAGGCTTCGTCTGGCTACCCCGCTGTATGTGGGATACATTATTACATTATTTATACATTATTACATTCGGGATAATTTAATTTAATTCTTATAATAATCCAATCCGAAGCAGTAGTGGCGAAGGGGTCCAAGTGTGCGACTTTAAACTGACTGATTGATTGATTGAAGAAAATGAAAACATTAAATATTTCATTTTCTCGAGTAGGTATCGAAACCACAACCTGTCGCATTAACACTCATATTTTGTGCCTCAGCGCCACGACTGGCCTCACTGATTGAACAGATAGTTTTAATTATCTCTGTTAATAGGCAAATAAATTGTTGTAAAAGTTGGCTTCTTTCTGTACATTTTTTGAGACATTACGTGTTGAATGGCGGAATTCACCTACTTTATCTTACTCTCGCTTATATCTTTATCTACTTTATCTTACTCTTACTCACAAGGAAAACCCACTATGTGTTTCACCACTAATCACATTTCTGAAAAACAAGGCGCAAAATTAAAACCATGCTTATATATTTATTTCTTTCTCTGCCCTCTCATATATTGGATAAAGATAAAAAAAACAACTTTACTTAAACTTCACTTAACTTCACGCTTTATCCCTGGCGAGGTAGTCAGAGGGAACGGAGCGCCAAACGCTACGGCCTCTACATACCTCTTTCGCCTCGTCCACTGTCATCAACCTCTTCATTCATGCCCTCCGGGGTGTCCTCATGCTTTTTACGTGACCTTCCTCCAGTATCCTTGATACTGCGTTTTCGAAGGTCAACCGAGGTCTTCCCCTACCTCTCCTACCACTCACTTTTCCATCATAAATCATTTTTTTCATTCTTTCATTGATCATAAAAAAAACAAAACTCATCATAATGTTTTTACCACTACAATGTCATTAAAAAATCCCTAAATAAATAAATAGATCTTATTTATTTATTCACAATAAATAAGATTTAATCATTTTCAATATTAATTAACAAATAACAAAGTTTAACGTATTCAAAATGATCATTAAAATTCTAAAAATGCAATCCAACCGCTAAAGCAAGTGAAGTCTCAAGCCTTTATCGTCCAACTACAAAGGCAGGAGTGCATTTGAAACTGATTTGAATAGACACCCTCTTTAAAATATGAAAGTATAAATTATATAACAATACCTTGATGTACGTACAGACAGACAGTAACGATTATATTATACAGCCCATGGGAGATTTGTTGCGAATAAATGAATGACAGGAAGGTATCGGATTCCGTTCCCGGTGTTGACGGTTTGATAAATTAGAATGAAAATGTTTGTACACATAGTGAGTTATGAGAAAAAATATGACACTCAACCCTTTTTGGAGTCTTTTGTATTTTATTTTTTGCATTTAATTTTGAATATGATAATTTAAATTTTAGCACTATTGTTAGAAAATTGTATATAGGGTCGTATGTTCGATTCTATTAGGAGGAAATATTTATAGTGATCATAATTTATAATGAAGAATATATCAGAAATATATCATCTAACTACCTAACTCGTATGCAATGTCAATGTGTGTTTCCATAACCTAAATAGCGTGGATTCCCATACTGAAAAAATACTAAACGGATTCTGGAAGTTAAGCTAAATTAAAATATTCTCATATTTAAATAAAAAGGACATTTAAATAAGAAGGAAGGATGACCTCGTCAAGACTTTTAGTTTCCTAGTAATTTAAGGACAATCATACAAATATAAAAAAAGTTCAGAATTTTAGCACACATACTTGGAAGTCTAAACATATGATTCACAGCACCAATTCTAACAATATCACATACACGCCAAACTTATTTTCTTTGGATAAAAACAAATCATCACAACATTATCATCACTCACATTAAAAGAATACAAAACTATATTTAATTTCGTAATATAATGAGAAATAATGAAAAAAAGCAGACAAAAGACGTGGACGCCGCGCCGCGAGACGCACTCGTGCACTGTATCTCATCAACATAATGCAGAGTCGAGCGGTCGAAATTCATCTTACTTTTATGAGGAGAGCTTTAATTCGAAATGCTTTTTTCTATTTTTCATTTGCGAATGTAACGGTTTTAGCAATATAGTCTCTATTGTAGACATTGCATATTTTTAATTCTTTTTTTTTATAGCTTCACAGTGTATTCCATATATAACAGGGCAGGATAGGCAGAGGGAATCTAGTGTTAAGACACTTCGTTCTTAGTGTATCGCACAATATTCACATTGTATGTTGAGTGTCGAAACTCAACGCAGCGTTTTGTCTTCTTAGCTGTGTGAGGAAAATTAAAATAATTGATTCTAACAATAGCAATCGAAAACGCTACCTGCGCGTTTAGTTGAGTTCTGACTTAATTTAAAAATACACACATTTAAATGTTTTCTCATTATTTCTATTAATTACTTTTTTAGGTAAAAAGTTATTTTTGGTTTATGCATTTGTAAGGTATTATGCCTTGCATTGTAAGGTAAATATATTTTAACTCCATCTAAGTATTTAGATACCGAGCAGATTTTAATGATAAAAAGACACTTTTTATCGTATCTAATTTTAAAACAAAGGAATATATTAATTTGTTATTCGATTTCCTAAAAATAAGATTCAAACCCGCAACCCTCGCTGTCATCCTCACTCACAATTCCACTATACAATCTAAAACAGACATACACATACAACAACAAACTTTTTCCAAAAAAAAAATAAACAAAGTCTAATATTTAATAAGGCCCGGTGCGCAAGCGCATCATTACATTATTCCCATCTAAAGCACCTATTGTCAAAGTCCATCAAACCACACTGGGGCGTAGGGAGCGACCCCTAAACATGCTCTTGACTGCACAATGAACTAATCATAGCTAGTATTTAATACGGATTGAGGGGATATTGGAGCAACAGATTATTTATTTGTACGTATATAAACCAATTAAATTCAGAATTTTTATTCCTTTAAAATAGTATATCGTTGGCATGGACTGTACAATGGAATTTCTAAAATCCGTCTGTCCCTTGTCTGCGGAACGGAAGAGTTTTTTATATATATTAATTATAGTCAAGGTTTTCGTTAAGTTAAAATTATGTACAATAGGTTTTTTGAAAAAAAAAGAACAACAAAAGAATAAAATAGAGAAAAACTTTTATTTAACAAAAAATGTTAAAAAATAACATCTATGTAAAATAGAATTACATTATCTTAAGGATACAAAAATATTTTTTTAATGTTATTATAAAATCGCTATCTTTTATAACTTATACCCACGCCAAAAATTTGAACTCATAATACGATTGTTACAGACTACACTATACTCGTATTTTATGTCAGGTTGTAAATGTCACGTCGGATCGGTGTTTGTCCAAAGCTGTATCTTTAAATCTTTTGTGCAATGAAAGCTCCGTTTGTTCCGTAGATTTTTTTTATAAACCCGCTTCAAATATTTGTTATAACAAATATATGTTTATATTGTATTACAAGACTCACGCTGTCACAAATATATTTACTCACTGTCATAAATATATTTACTCTTTTTCACACGTTTACAGAGTAAGTGAGACAATTTAAATATAATAGTTTCCTTGTTTAGATTTTGTACAAAAAGAAAACTATGGAAATATCCATTTAAAAATTCAAATATATCAACTATAATTTACGCGCAATTGCTGCGCATTGTGCGCCCGCGCATTGCGGAATTACACGCGAATGCGTATTGTTCCCTCATTCACTGACCAGAGAACATTGTTCGGTTAAGGTATTGTTCTATGAAAATAAACTTGAAATACTCCCTATGAAAACTTCAAATATTTTTAAATAACAGTTATACACAGACAGATGTTAATCAGAAATTATTCGTTTAAAAACTAAATAGGTATCAGTAATTATTATTATTATAAATAATTTAAGTGTTGTAGTGCTGAATATCTATTTAAAAATTGCCCAGATTTCATAGAAAATCTATTTCTTGCATTCCTTTTTATAAGCTTATCTTCGTTTATTATCTAGTCCTACTCGCTTCTTCAACTTCAGGAATTACAACTTATTTTGTTTTAAAAATGCAAACGTTCACTCAACCACTTATCCAATGTTTATTTACATACAAAACAAATACAGTATTTTAATTAAACAGACAGCACCATGTTATCGTTAAACCAATCAAGAATTCAGCTTCGAGTTGTAGTAATTCTTTGAAATCCACAGTGCTAGCGATCGGACGCCCCGCGGTGTTGTAACGAATGTATAAGAGTGTACAATTTATTAATTGATAGATTAAAAATCTATTTAATGTATACTATTAAAATAGGTCGTGGCGATGCTAGTCGTGGCGCAGGGGCACAAAGTGTGACTGTAAATCGACTGGTTGTGAGTTCGATCCTCACTCGAGGAGATTTTCATTTCTTCGTTCTGGTGTCGAGGCAAAGCGCGGCGTTGAGTTCTGCCGCTCAACACGTAATGCCTCCAGAATTCGGCAGAAAGTGGGGAACGCAGTGTCTTTACACTAGATTCCCTCGGCCTATCCTGCTGTGTGCGGGATATAGCGTGAAACTGATTTTTTTTTATAAAAATAGATACATGTTTGTAGTGGTGGTTGCATATACAAATTTTGGTTAGGAGATTTTTCAAAACTGTAAAAATAAGAGTACTAAATATTTTCAATTTTCCCTACTAAACACACACACAACTTAGTGTACATTTTTACATGTATTTTGCAGAAAGAAAATTTAATCAAAAATTTGATGTTTTATGTAAACGTAAAACGTAACGTTAAACGTAAACAACAATGCATACAGATTCGGAACTCTCAAATCATATTCAACTAGGAATTTAAGGAGTTTACTTTGGTAGAGTCAGAATTTGAACGCGCTACCCTCATGAGATTTTAGTTATATACTATATGACAGTATTTGATAAACATGTAAATATTACCTGCATTTACAAATAATATTTATAACAGCAATCAATAGCGTTTAAAAGGTAACCGTCTCCATTAAACTAAATTTCCGTTACTAATATCTCATCACTATCACTCAAACCCAAGAATTCCAGAGATAAAAAAATAATTACCTCTTAATCAGATATCTACGATCAACGGTTTTTCAAACGCATCCGCTCGAGGGGTCGTGGCGTGATTTTAACGAATTATATTTTAAAAAATGTTTAGAATTATACAAAAATATCCTTTTATTGTGACATTAAAGTTGATTTTTCAATAACATGGTGAAGCAGATATAAAAAACACAGGATGTGGGCTGTAGAGCGACCGTTTTTAAGAAAAGGGCGCGTTATAATTAACATTATAATAAATCACGAATGATGCAACGGTAATAATGTAAGAGTGTATATTATACAATTACAATTTGAGGCCAGTTCAATCGGGTAACTGTTAACACGACTGGTTGTGGATTCGGTTCCCACATGAGGATATTAAATATTTAATTTTTTCATTCGGTGGTGGTGTCGTGGCCAAGCGAGGCGTTGAGTTACGCAATACCTCCAAAATTCGGCAGAAAATCGAAAAGGCGAAATAATTTATAAAAAAAAACTTAAAATAGTGTATTTAATTTGTAATGAAATATGGTTTTATGTGAATGGCAGTGTTGAATGGAATATATGAAATAAAGCGCGAAAAAACTTAACAGCGAAAGATTTTACTTAAATTGAAGCCAGTCAATTAAAACCCCGGCATTTTAACCCGGCGTTAAGTAGTGGCTTTATGCCACTGCGTTTCGCATCAGGTAAAGCGGGGCTCCGGCGCCCAACACACCTTAAAGGCCGGCAACGCACCTGTAGCTTCTCTGGTGTTGCACGAGGTCGTGGGCGGCGGTAGTCACTTACCATCAGGTGACCCGAACGCTCGTTTGCCTTATCTTTTTCCATAAAAAAAAAGTCGTGGCGCAGTGGCACAAAGTGTGACTGCAAACGAGACTGGTTGTGGGTTCGCTCAAATATTTATTTTCATTTCTTCGATCTGATGTTAACGCAAAAGCGCAGCGTTGAGTTCCGCCATTCATCACGCAATGCCTCCAGAATTTAGTGGAAAGTTGAGTGTCTTAACACTGAGGTGCCTCTGCTTACTCTGCTGTGTGCGGGATACAGCGTAAAGCTGATTTTTTTTAAATTGAGAACTAAAAATTGTAATATTATTTTTTTGCTAAAGGGTTGTCATTAATTGAAATACATTTTAATGTAATAGCGTGATAATTTGAATCTCTACGTTGTTATTACTATACATAAGTGGATAAGAGTTCAACGCGCCTGGTGCTGGAAATGGCACTACATTCATTTAAGCAATATAATATTCATTAAAAAGCGGTTGCATATCTTAATTTTTGTATATGACTAGTCGTCGCCCGCAAATTCGTCAAAACAAAAATCTCGTTTTTTTTCGTTACCGTAAGAATTTTGGCAGATCCTCCTCCTCCAAATTATTTTTTTTAAATCCAGTAGTTTCTTCTGTGCGTTGCTTCTCGGGAACAAGGTTAATACTAGATATATTAGACATCTTATATTAAGTTAACGAAATCTATGGCCTGTTTAAAAACTAAAAAGCAAAGAAGGCGTAGGTAAAGATAAAGTAGCAGTCACAAAAAAATCTGGCCTTTATATAATAATCTTTCAAGAAAATGGCCTGTCGCGGCGCAAGGGCACAAAGTGTGACTGTAAAATCGACTGGTTGTGGGTTCGATCCGCACTCGAGACTTCGCTCTGGTGTCGAGGCAAAGCGCGGCGTTGAGTTCCGCCACTCAAGACGCAATGCCTCAAGAACTCGGGAAGGGGGGAATGGTGTGTCTTAACACTAGGTTTCCTCTGCCTACCCTGCTGATTTTTTAAATTTCAAAATAATAATACTTATCATAACAAAATCGAAATAGATGTATCGATTAATCGAATAAAATATTATACAAAAGCTAGTACCCCTTTGCTAACAAAGATGGTGGAAACATTTTATTGTATAGATAGATACAAATACAATAAAAAACGTAAAATAAATCGATTAAACAAAAATAGCTCGTCACCCAACTGTTAAAGTGACAAAAATGTGATACGCTTTCAGCTATTGCAGTTTTTTGTGACATCTTTTTAGATCGAGGACACAGCTGCCAAATTTCATGGCATAACAAATTAAAATCTATATAAGTAGGTGCTAAAAAAAAACAGCCTAGCAGTGTACAAATAAACGATTGTATGGAGTTCATTTAAATTGGTGTATGTACATCCGGCACGTTGATATTGTGCTTGCTTTTGAAACAATTTCGGAAAATAATCTGTTATAATGTAAATAATATGTTAAAACGTAGCGTTTGGCTCTCCGTTCTCTCCGATTGCTCTTATAGGGATACAGCGTGAAGCTAAGTTAAATTATCTGTTATAAAAGCAAATAACTTTTTAAAAAATATATAGAAAATGAATTTATTATAGAAGTAAAGTAAATTATAATAAGTAATTAATATAAGTAATTAAATTTATATTTCCATTTCTTCGCTCTGGTTATCGAGGTTAAACGCGGCGTTGAGTTCTGCCACTCAACACGCAATGCCTCCAGAATTCGGCAGAAAGTGGGGAACGGAAAGTGCAGTGTGCGGGATACAGCGTGAAGCTAATTTAATTTAATTTTTTAAAGTAAATTATCCTAAAGGTATTAAAATATTATATGAGCGACAGATAGTACACGCGACAGTTGAGGGTTTGATTCCTACTCGAGATTTTCGCTATTGTAAGAAGACAAGACGTAGCGTTGAGTTTTGCCACTTAAGTTAAACTTACCAAAACAACATTCTAAATTAGGGCAGTGTGTGAAAAATGGATTATCTTAACAATGCTATATTATGCGGAATATATCGTGATATATGTCCAAATATCAGCCATAAAAACTAATAATTATATTTTTAAAGACTTTGTATTGTGACTGTGTGTAGCAATAGTTAGACTTTTAGCTTTGCATGCTCTTTAAATTAAAAAAAAACATACTATGAAAAATAAAAGCATAAAAAGTAGTAAAAAATAAGATAATTATAACATAAAGATGGAAGTCATTAAATTCCTATTAAACGAGTAAAAAATAACGGAAAGACTTTAAACAAATAACATACATATGTGGGTAAAAGTCTAAGGTGAATTAATTAAAAAAAAAACGTGTAATTACACAAAATGTTGAGATATACATCACAGATTTAATTTGGAGTATTGTATTTACACAAAGTATTCGAAAAACCATTCATTATGTTTGGAAGTTTAACCTTAAAGCTACTGTGTTTCACATGGCTATAAACATATTGTTAGTATCTAGTAAGTAACAGTAATTAGTTTCACATTAAAATATAGGTTTCTGTGTCTACACATGAGAAAAAACTGTCAAATATACATAATTAAAACAAGTGTATGTATTAGAAACAAACAAAGCCTTATTATACATCCAAGGGTCAAGTCATATTGAAATATAATAAAAAATAATGTGGTGCTTTCTCTTTTTGAACTGATTTAATCTAGTATTATGGAAACATGATAAATAAGGGAAGATAAATACTGAAATATTATTTTGCTTCACACTGACTTCTGCAGAAAATAGACCAGGCAGAGAGAATCTAGTATTAAGGCACTTCGTTGTGTCACTGTACTTACCAGAGGAGCGAAATAAATTTTATCCACAATTTGCGTCCAAAAAAAGCATATTTTATTTATTACGATAACTGATTTATTTTTTGTCAATTATGAAATAAATAAAATTCAACAATTAAAATATTATTTAACTTTATATTATTGAAGTCTTTATACGAATATAATTTCATTTTTATTTTTAATTTTTTAATGTAATTCCTAGGTTAAATTTAGTATAATTATTTATATAATATTTTATAATAGATAATTATAAAATAATATAGCATTTCAGTTTTTATTATTATATATTTATTTTTATTGTTATATTTATTGTTAGCTTATAAAAATGCTTAATCAATAGTTAAATAAATAAAAAAGAAATCCTCATTTACTGACATGATGATGGATGGCTGAACAGTAAAACAAAGTTATATCATTATACTTAAATAAAATGAAAGCTAAAATATATAAAATAGTGTAGAACGAATGTGTGGTCGTTGCGTAGTGGCACAGCACCGCCAAACACGTGATATCTCCAGAATTTATAGAATTTAGCGATGGTTATGTGGGTGGTATAATCCTGCTTGATACGTGAGATGCACGAGCCAAAAAAGCAGGCAATTACGCATTTATCATAGAGTAGGCAGAAAGACGCAAAATTTTGCCTGAATTTGTGACAATTCCTCTTGAATGCACGTTATAACAGACATTCAATAAGACCTTTGATTTTCGCGATACTTGCACATTTTTAATACAATTATTAAACCAGTTAATCGCGTATATTCAGTTTTACACATTTTTAGAAATCCGACGTTTCGAAACTTTACGGTAGTCCGTGGTCACGGGTAGACCGGGGTCTACCCGTGACCACGGACTACTTATTAATCCGGTTAAAATAGTTTCATTTAAAATTTTAAAAGATATTTTAAAATATCATTGCCATTGACTGTAATGACATTGTGGCGCCGCCCGTGGGACCCAATTGCAGGAAATTTAATGAACGTATTATAAAACATCATTTGTCTCTTATTGTGTTTGTTTTTCTATGTTTTCCTTGTATTGTTACAACAGTAACTTCTATTATACAAGTAAAGAATAACTTAGCGTATATCCAGTTATATGTTAGAGCGTATCCTTGATGTTTTATAAGGTTACTAATCTTAACTAATAGTACTTTATGACGTAGTATTTTTTGATGAAATTATCGTAGGTGCATCGACATAATTAACAGGATGTATTTATTATAGTCTATAACTTTTGCCGATATTTTTTAGCTTCACGCTATATCCCGCGCATAACAGAGTAGGCAAAGGGAACCTGAGAACCTAGTGTGAAGATCCTCCGTTCCCATTGAGATACTTCCGTTTCTCACTTTCCAAACACAAATTCGTGAGGCGTTGCGTGCTGAGTGGCGTAACTTAACGCCACACTTTGCCTTGTTACCAGTGCGATAAAATAAAAATATTGAATATTTCATTCCCCCGACTGAGAATTGAACCCATAACCGTCGCGTTTAGCAGTAACACGCTTGTGCCACTGCGCCAAAATGTCTTCCAAGATATAGATTTGCAGCCGTTGCAACTCAAACCATTAAAATAAGTATTTGCTTCAAATAAGCAAGAATAATTATGAACTTGTTACTAGTCACGTGCTCATCTTAACCACAAATCCACTGGAACTAAATATCAAGCATATGTGAATATTAAGAAGTGCTTAGTAGTATAGTGTACTCCATTTAACGCTGTAATCCCTCTGGGAAGTAGGCCGCGCTATTGCTTTCCCCGTGCGCTCTCTATGGAATGCGATATCTTTATACGCTTGGACCGCAGACTGTGTATGACGATTATACTTTTTACTTTGATAATCTACTAGTGCTTTTTATAATTTCACGCTGTTTCCCACATATAGCAGGGTTGGTAGAGGGAATCCAGTGTTAAGACGCTCCGTTTGCCACGCCCCCTAATTTCTGCACTTCGCCCTATTACCAGAGCGAGGAAATGAAAATGATTTATTTACCCGAGTACTAGAGAACTCGAACCCACAACCGATGTCTTTAGAGTCGGACACATACCTACAACTGCTCAGTGGGTGGGGTTAAGCACTAGGTTTCCTCTGCCTAATTTGTTATATGCGGAGTACACGCTATAGCCAAAAAAGTAAAATATTTTGTAATTCAAATAGCAGTAAAAACATTTTGAACCACTTATTCAATGATTATACACATACGGCCTATACTGTACTTAGAACAAGGTAATTATTAGACCTGAAGATACCTACCTGTATACAATTTTCAATAACACTGTACACGCGCGTCGTGACCAGCTAAGACGGAGAAAACATGTAATTGATGAACAAAAAATGATAACGTTCATCCAACTTGCACTCTCCTAGCATTGGCATTCGGTAGTAGAGTACAGTACGGTCGTCAAGTCTTGGCCGCTATAAAGATTTTCGCATTGTTCAATCGAGAGTAGATAATTAATAGTAAGAAAAGTTCTAAAATAGAATTTGCGCAGGCATCTCCAACTGCAGTGGCCACGTCTCGTCAACCATACTGTACTTTGTCGTGTCCAGTTGCAGACTCACCGGCACTTTCCCTCGCTCCGGTTTCAATTCCCATCATGTTGTTATAATTATGTAAATTTTATTAATAGTAAACATAATTTTAACATTAAGAGTTAAAATTATGAGAGTAGTTTTTTTTCTAATGCTCCTACTTGTTTCGTAATTTTGATTTTGAATATTTGAAAAAAAAATTCGATGTTATTTGTGATTAGAAGAGAAAAGAGTTTATTTATTTCTCAAAAAAAAACACTCAAAAAGAATACAATAATTTTTAATAGGTACATATTAATCAATGTGAGCGTTGGATTCAGCAAATATTTGCTGTAATAACTAAAAAAAACAATATTAAGTTTATTAATTATTTATTTATTCATTTTAAAAAGTTTCTTGAAATAATTTAGCTATATTAGCTTTGACCATTATTATATATTCACTTTGATAAACTTAAGTTTATCCACATTTGAAAAGGTTACGATACAGGGTTGGATTTCATTTTATTGTTTATAAGATATTAGTTTAATTTCATTTTAAAATTATATTTTTATATCTTTAGGTAATTTAATGTAAATTTGTGCTCCTTCATAAATAATAGATTTTTTGCCATAATTGGTTGTCACCGAGTTATCTTAAAGTCATCTTAAAGAATGTATTGTTACAAGGTACATACATACATATATTTAAAATGGAAAATTAAATAGAATTTGTGTAATATCTAATAGAATATAAAAAAAATGGTAGCAGTATATTATAATAACATTATTACGTAACATATTGCAAACGGGCTTCAAAATCAGTTATAATATGTCGGAGATTTATTACTTTTAATTATTATAATAGCGCATTTTATAAATATATAATAATTATAAGCATACATAAAATATAATGCATGCATGCATAAAATATAATCAAATACTCTTTAAAAATGGTCTGTCAGTCCTTCTGTTTGTCCGGTCTAATCTCCAGTACAGCTGAACCGATTTTAAGGGAATTGCAATGAAAGACAAGAAGAGGTTCTGGAGCAACATACAGGCTACTTTTCCCTCGAGAAATTTGAAATTTCAGCGAAATTACCAAGGGATCGGGACTTATACGACAAGAACCACGTTTATCGTGGGCACGTACCGCCTACCTAGAAGTAAAAATACATAATAACTAAGCATTTCCCATTAAATACGACGATTTATGCGAGCAAAATCAAGTAAAATTCCAAAAGATTCAATTAATTAATTGTTTGACGCTATAAAATTATCAACCCAATTTTCCTAAATACTCTTAAGTAAACCGTATGAAGCCGCACAGGGTCCACTTGTTATGAATAAACAATCTATTATTGACAGTCATACAGATACATAACTATTTATAAGTATATATTTTATATATATAGAAAATAAATATTTTCCTTTAAATTACAACTAGTGGTCGCCCACAACTTTGTTTGTACTAACTTTACGGCGTAAAAAAGAACATGCCTTTTCTCTGCGTTCCCGTAGGAACTTCTTTCTTGAAGGTTTCTTTCTCCTACCTCTCTTAGTGCTTTTCTACACTCCGTACCTACTACCGACCAACTTAGGTACATGCCAAATTTCAACTTTCTGACTCTTGTAGTTTTGTTAGTGCGTTGTCTATCCGTCACTCAGTATCAGAAAACTTTTCATGAAATACCAGGATCATCTTACCTTGAAAACTTGGACTCTGGAGTCCTTCTAGAGTATTGTACTCTAGATTACCGTGGTATTTATTAAATTGATATTTTTATTCCTTATATTTAAATAGCAGATAGATTTAAAAATAAATTATTTGTCTACAAATAAAAGATAGATTTTCTCTGCTTACTTACAGAAAAAAACACGGACACCATGTGAAAATAACTCAAATATCTCTTACGATAAATTAAGGGAGACAGACCGCCACTGTTTATTTTGTTATAATTTACCTAAAAAATAAATATTATATTGGTATGGATAATACATAGTTTCTAACTATGTACATATAACTTTAGTCTGCAAAATTATATATATTTTTTACGACTGAAAAATATTTTGAAAAGTATAAAACTTGAACGTAGCGGGACTCGAATTCGCGACTGTAAACGTTTGAAAATGTTACATTATTTTTACATTAAAAAAAAATTATAAACTCAAATTGTTCAAAAAAAATATATTTTTATTGCTTAGAAAAAATTAAAAATAAATGATTATATATTTCATTCACTATTATAAATCTTAGTTGGGTTTTTGCATATTTATATTAATTGGCTAATTTTGAAGTTTCCAAATTTATTTCTATTAAGTATTATTCTATTTTATTTTTAAAAAGTTATTTTATTAATATTTATTAAATAAATAACTATTATAAATATTCAAATATAAAAGTTTAACAAAACGAAAAATGTATATTCGTTTAACAATATTTAAACATCATAAAGAAAAAAAAATTTAATACGTAAATACAATTGCTTATACAACGAAATAAAAAAAACATACAAATTTAAAAATAAAACTAAATAACCAACTCACTTGTACAAGAAAAATCCTCTAAAACCTCCAAGAACACAACATTAGAAATACACAACAATAATCCACACAAAAATTAATCAAAACTTAACACAAAATTCACATAACCTTTACACAAATTATTTTATTTTATTAATAATTTTCCAAAATCACATAGTTAAATAGTTTTACGATATATTTTTATAATGTTAGATGTATGCAGTACAAGAGTCCGTTTGTCTGAGGGGTCGCGGACTGACTGGCGGCCGACGGGTATCGGACCGTTTCAGCTTTATTATGTTAGTACGGGAGGTACTAAAAACGGATCTATCTTTTTGTTAAAGTTTTAAACTATATGAAATATAATTGAAAAATAGTTTAAATCTCTTTTTTTGAAGTTAAATTAAAATTAAAAATAGAATGGTTATTGGTATTTTTTAAAAATATTCTGAACATATTGTGACTGCTATGATTTTACACTCAAATCCCGTTCAAATATAATAGATTAGACAGAGGGAACCTAGTGTAAATTAAATATTATGTGTTTTTTATTTTATTTTATCATTCCTATATACTACGTCTCATGTTATCCTGTATCCCTACTATTATTAAGACTCTACTTTCCGACGAATTCTCGAGGCGTTGTGTGTTGAGTGACAGAAGTCAACTCACGCCGCGTGGAGAAAGAAATATTATATTCCACCGATTGGGAATCGTACCCACAATCGTCGTGCTTACAGTCGCACGTTTGTTCCCCTGCCCCACGACGGCCTCATATTTATGATTTCACCAAATGTATTTTGTTGTGAAAAGATCAAAAAAATCTTTAGTAAGTTATATAATAAAAAGAATTTAAGAAATAAATCATATTATATGAGTTCTTGGTGCACACCGTGACCCGCGAGCACCCGGCGCGGCGGTTGTTTCTCTTGCGCCCGACGTCGACCGTATACGCGGAATTTTAAAAACCTTTTTGCATTCCATTTCATATTGTACTTGGCACTTTACGAATATAGGAACTATTGAAGATTTTCTACTTGTTAAAAAGCATGATATAATTATATGCATTATAATTTTTGTGATTTGGTTGAAAATATTAACGTTAAATCAACATCAACATTCAAAATGATTATGACTTTTTTTTACACACTCGTTATATTAAAATTCCTTATAAAAATTTGAAAAACCACAAGATAGAAACTAGTGACTTTGGGCAACGTGCTTGCACTCTAGCTTACTATTAATTCAAAATAGTAGGAAGCTATTAAACAACTAAAATTAAAGTATAAATATATAAACAATAAATATAAATTAATTTAAAATAAATCTTATAAATTTTATTGTAAGCCAATATCAATAACATATAAATATTAAAATCTGGTTTCGTTTATCTAAAACCTCTAATAAACTATTTAAAAATTTGAATAAAATAAAGTAAAATGGCAATAAGACGCATAAAATTACAATTTACACACTTAAAACCTAATATTGTATTAAATATCGATATATATTGCTATTACGAAATTCTTTAGAGACATAGAAATAGACTTAGTATGTTACACTACGTGACTTTTGGTGTTCTAGCCAATCAAAATTGTAAATATTTAACGATATTTTAAAATTAATGGCGAATGTAGAGCAAAGTGCTTAAATACTACACCTCCTTCTGCCTCTGGCTCCTCACGCTTTGATCAGTTTTCGAGATATTGTGCGAGTAACGTAACTTAACGCCCTGGTTTGTCCTCTTATCAGAGCCAAAAAATGAAGATAATTCTTTATCCCAAGTGGAAGAGAATCGCAAACGTCGCGTTTACAGTCAGGCGCAGTGTCGCTGCACTACCACAGTCAATTTTATTTTCATCTCGCTGTACCTTCTATACAGCAGGTTAGGCACGTAGCACGCAGGTTACGTAGTGCTAAGACTTCTGAAGGCATTGCGTGTTTAGTGGAGGAACTCAACGCCGCGCTCTATCTCGATACCAGAACAAAAAAATGAAAATATTAAATGTTTCATTTTCTCGACTGGGAATCGAACTCACAACCTGTCAGATCTACAGTCACACGCTTGTGCCCCTGCGGTTGGCTGGTTTCTCATATTTTCTTTTTTTATTACACAAATATTATATAATAATTTCCAATTTACATAACATTTGTTTTTATTTTTTAAATTTCGTAAAATACGTGTTGAAACTGAACTGTGTTGACGTGTTGTTACTGAAACGCAGTTAAGAATTGAGATATGACTGATAATATATTTTTTTTCTTTAGTCAAAACGGAGGTTTTAAGCAGAAAGTAGAGCATTTAATGTTTACAAAAAAAATACTTTTAAGTTGAAAATTGACTACATCTTGTCAAATTTATACATTTACCTCCCTTATGAACCTGATACCAATATGAAATAAATGTAAATTTATATTATAAAATGTATTTTTAAAGTAATTATATGTTTAAGCACAAAAGTTGTATAACAATAATGACGTGACTGTTATATAAAAAATGTAATTTCCATTTAATTAAAATTGCTGTTGCTTAGCCTTGTGCTGACTTAAACAAAAGGATATTGTAGATTTTTTCTTTTAAAACAATTTTGTTAATATTATTATTAAAAGACAAATTTATAACTTGATTTGAACATTTTAAATATATTTCAAATAAAGAAACGAAGAAAGGAGTATTTATTTAATTTATTAACATGTTTTTTTTTTTCAAATTATCGCTGTTAAAAGATTGTCACGTGTAATAATACTATTAGTCCTATTAGAGATTTTGATTGTAAGCTCAGTGGACGGTCGTTAAATCTCTAATACAGGGAATGAAAAAAAATCCTCACTCAGGCAAGAAGACAACGCAAATGATTTCCGCCATTCAACACGCACTATCCCGCAAATTGGGCGGTGCGTGAGGAACGCAGTGTCTGCCTGCCCTGCTGGATGATACAGCTTAAATATTTCACGATTTTTACAATACCCCACGTTTAAAATACAGTATCACGTAGTCGAAGTAGCTTACAATACGAGTAAGCCACGGGTATCATTTAAACAAAAAAGTTGGTAGATACCTACACAAGAACAAAGCAAAAAGTGAGAGCACCGAGCGTGAAATTAGACCGCGTGCACTGACGGGTGATTCACTGTTAGGGGTAGACGTAATATGCTATATAATTTCCAAATTTAACAAATAGTATTAGTTGCGGCGGAGTACGTGTTGTCAGATGAAAAAAAAGAAAAAGAAGACTTGTGTATGACAAATGCGGGGAATAACCCTGTAGGTTAAAAAATTATATATATGTTGTATTAACTCTTTCAGATTGAGTGGTTAGTTCACTAACAACTTATTCGAGGATATTTTAAATATATTTTCACTATATCTATTGATGATATACTATATGTTTATGAATGTTTAAGTAATATTTAGTAGATTTTTGCTAAGTTTTTGGAAATAAAACACGGCAATCAATTTTTTTAAATACTTTAAAAAATATTACAGTGTCATTTATTCACCGAGAAATTTTGACATTCAATAATTAAGATAAGTGTGTTATTTTATAACAATTTAAGTATGTGATTTAATTTATTAATTTATTATTTAGTGTTAATTTAGTTGATTTGTAATAAAAAAACAACTATTTTGCTTTCTGATAAATAACGGAAATCATATGGTTAGT
>JAATLQ010008682.1:0-71122 GCA_013421005.1 Heliconius erato x Heliconius himera | reverse complement strand
CTCACTCGAGGAGATGAAATATTTACTTAAATTTATATTTCCATTTTCTTCGCTCTGGTGTCGAGGTTAAGCGCGGCATTGAGTTCTGCCACTCAACACGCAATGCCTCCAGAATTCGGCAGAAAGTGGGGAACGGAGTGTCTTAACACTAGGTTCCCTCTGCCTACCCTGCTGTGTGCGGGATACAGCGTGAAGCTAATAAAAAAAATAAAAAAAATGGTTAGTTCACTAACCACTGTTGCTAAAGTAGGTTTAATTTTATTCATATTGTAGGTGTAATGACATGTTACTTTTTCAGTATGCTAAATGAATGTGATAAGCAACGACAACAAACTGCAAGACAAGTTCTTGATATTCTCTATTTCTATTCTGTTATTCTTTAGTAAATCATTATATACTCTCTTGCTAGCTCTTTAAAAAAAACAAGTTAAATATATCTAGATGATATTCGGAAAGATACATCTCGTACAATATTTGAAAAAGCACAATTCCTTCATTCCATCAAAGAACAATATATACAATTATTTTCCCTAAACCAGTTACAAACTAGACTATTTAATAAATTGTCCCAACACAAGCTGTCTTTTAAACTCGAGCAAAGTAGATTTATACGTCAATTTAAATTTCTCAAGCCTCAGTGTTACATAGATCAGTGGGATGGATGATTCTAATTACAGGGAGTAATCGTTAAAACGCCAGTCCGTCGAGATAAATCTCAAGCACCTGTCACTTGCCAGCTTCTTATACTAACGATGGAAGCGCCTGCGCGTGCGCATTTTGTTGTTTAGGGAGAAAACTAATGATTATATGCGTTTTAATGGGAGGTATCGTATTAATTAGTAGTAATACAAAGTATCATATTAATCTTATTTTTTTTTAAATATCAAAACTTTCTATACATTTTTTTTTCAGTATACTCGTGTATATTCGAACTATTGTTTATTATATTCGAAAGAGATCGTGTATAAATTAAATTTTGGCATCGTAATTGAAATGCTCCCAAATAAATGCTGCGGCGGTTGTCAGTTGAAATTCCACTTGGGGAATGATTATATTTAATAAACATTACCATTTCCTCAAACTGGTTACCCAACATATGATGTTCAACTATTCAACACGTAATGCTCCGAAATGGAACCGATATCAAAATAAAAAAAAATCAGTACACACTTAATTAAAAAACGATCAACTTTTTATAGCTTAGAAATAGAGTCCCAAGTATTTAAAAATCGATTAAAGACTAATAAAACCTGATTTTAATACGGCGTTGAGGGAGTGTTTCCTCTCATTCTGTGGGGCCACAGAGGCCTTGACACTTTGTAGACAACATCCGGTAGTAATTGATTGATACACCGGCGCCGTCCTCGTCACCCTGATGCCGATGCCGCCTCGCTTGTTGCAATCCTGTTTACCCACACCTTACCCTGCCTACATTTACTTTAAATTATGACAGTATTGTACAAATTTATAGCTAGTTGTCGTACTATGTTGATATTGGTAATTGCTTGGAATATAATATCTTTGGTGATTTTGTTTAACTTACGATTGTTTATTAGTAGATTCTAATAGTAGATATAATAAAATTAATAATAGAGATTATGCTTGGTTTATTATTTTTTTTTTATTTTCATAATATAGAAAATATATGATATGGATATAAATCATATTATGGATTTTCAATCAAAGAAATTCAATATTTTATTATTGACAAGTAAAACATTTAGTACAAAAGACATCAACGACTATTTATTTAGATTAAAATGATATTCAGAGTAATATTATTAATATTATAGGTATTAAAAGTCAAATGTTTCGAAAATTGGGTAAAATGTGGAGGAAGAAGTGTCTCAACCCTAGGTTCCCCCTATCTACCTCCTTCTAATCTTTTTAAACAACGTGACGTTAGCCACCTGCAGTTTTATAAATAGTAGAAGATAAAAACAGATTGTAGAGTAGATTAGTTGTGTTTATAGTAAATACTAGAAACAGTTGAAGGTAAAATTAAGTGTGATCCAAATGACTAAACGAAAATGGAGTTTAGAAGTGTTAGTAAAAAATGCTAGTAATAATTATTCATTTGTCGTCAAGGTTACTAAGTTAGACAACAAAACCTGTTTTGCTTTTGTTGAAATAACGCTCGTTTTAAATTTCTTGTAAATCAATACAATCCATTTATTTGCGTTTTTTTTTATTTTCTGCTATTTCTGAGAAAAGCGAAGTCAATATTTTAACATTCTATAGAATCAATAAATTTATAGATTCGTGGCCGCAACATGGTTTATTATTTTATAGGGGAGGCTTATGTTTCACAACCCTAATTGAGCATTAGAGGTCTGTGATGAAAGAAAATATGAAGCCTTCTATTTTTAATACATTTCATACATTCATATTTTTCTATATTTACTTAAATGTATATTTCCATTTCTTCGCTGGTTGGTTGATGTCGAGGCACAGCGCGGCGTTGAATTCTGCCACTCAACACGCCTCCAGAATTCGGTAGAAAGTGGGGAACAGAGTATCTCAACACTAGGTTCCCTCTGCCTATCCTGCTGTGTGCGGCATACAGCGTAAAGCTGATTTTATTTAATTTTATATTTGTCTATATAACTTTTAAAGAAAAAAATATGTACTGGAATAATTTAATTATGCGAATAATTAAAAATGCACTCACTTGTTGCATTGCATTAAACAACAACATAATTTACATAAGAGTGCTCTAATAAGAGATAACATAAGTAAAATGTGGGATTGCTTTGTTTTATGCCCCTCTTGTAATTTACATAATCACGATCAGATAGTGCTTGTTTTTGAAATGAACTAAAGTGAAATGAAGATGAGGACCAGTTGATGCATAAAAATTAATTTTATATTCAGATCTTTTTAGCTTCATACTGTATCTCACATCTAGCTAGGTTGGTAGTAGAAATCTATTATAAGACAATCAGTTTCGACTTTGGTGGACCTAGCACTACTAACTTAGTGTTGTTTCCAGAAGGAGGAAGTGAAAATATTCCATTCCCTGGAGTGGCAATCGAATCCACAACCGCCGCGATTGTAGTCTGACACTGTGCCGCTGCGCCACGACGGCTTCAAGGTCATTCAAGTTTTAAGCTATTAGTATATTATCCCGGAGAAAATAGACATGCAAGTAAATTGCAAAAGGCAAAAAAATATATACTAATATTAGGAACATCATTATAAAAAATAGATAGACGCGGATTCTCAAATTTTCTTTTCTTGAAATTCCTAATTAACTGTAAGTAAATATAGTTTCTATCTCACAACATAAATAACAAGCATATAAGAATTTTGAGGAAGCTTGATAGTTCATTATAGCTTACTGCCATTAGACGATAGTTCCTAAGACGCGCGAGTTAAAATTCTGCTACGTTAAAATTTTCATATTTTCTAAAAAAAAGTATCTTGTATCTGTATATAAGTGGATACAGTGGTTCAGCGGCCAGTGTGGCGTAGGGACACAAAGTGTGACTGTAAAATCGACTGGTTGTGGGTTCGATCTCCACTCGAGGAAATGAAATATTTATTTACATTTATATTTTCATTTCCTCGCTCTGGTGTCGAGACAAAAGTGCGGCGTTGAGTTCCGCCACTCAACACGTGACAATAGCAGTATCTGGATTCGCCGTGCAAACCTTGATAGCCACGAGATATACCACACGAATCCACTATGATTTACATAATAATGGAGGAAAATATAACGTTTTTTTTGTGTTGAATAATCTCCATACTCTAAATAGCAGTAAAAGCGGTTTTACTTCTAGCACAGACACAGTGCGGTGGTTAATTAAATAGCTTATGTTGATGAGAGAAACTCTCGATGCAGAGCGACGCGTCGCACCGTGCGTGTCATTGTAAATAATTAAAATGATTAGTGCATGGTACTCATTCAAATTACTTTTTTTTCTTTGATTAGAATAGTGGTAATTGAATTACGTTTTTTTTAGTTTTAATCAGTAGGCCACTGTGGCACAAGCGTAGCTGTAACGCAACGGGTGTGGGTTCAATCACCACTCGAGGAAATGAAATATTTATTTAATTTTTTATTTTCAGCTTGAAAAAACTGTAGAACTAAGTCTATCAGAATCATATAAAATGTTATACCTAGGTATATAAAAATATAAAAGCAATATTTGTAAGGAAGAGGCCAGTCGTGGCGCAGGGGCACAAAGTGTGACTGTAAAACCGACTGGTTGTGGGTTCGATCCCCACTCCAGGAGGTGTTATATTTACTTAAATTTATATTTCCATTTCTTCGCTCTGGTGTCGAGGACAAGCGCGGCGTTGAGTTCTGCCACTCAACACGCAATGCCTCGAGAATTCGGCAGAAAGTGCGGAACAGAGTGTCTTAACAATAGGTTCCCTCTGCCTACCCTGCAGTGTGCGAAAGGAAGCAGAAAGTTAATAAACTTAAAAACTTTCATAGACATAAAAGTATATTGTCGGAGGGTTTTTAGGGTTCTGTATCTCAAAAGGAGAAAACGGAACTGTTATCGGATCACTTATTTGTCAGTCCGTCCGTCTGTTGAGATTATTTATCTTGAGATCGCGTGAAGGAATCATCCGGTTTTCTGAATATACAGGTAAATTTTATTTATGTAATCTTCACTTAATCACAGCTCTTAGCAACTTTTTTTAAAAACAATTTATATTTTACCTCTTCTTGATTTTAACATAAAAAATCATTATAAGTCTACTGATAAATTTTAAAATTATCTTTATACAGCTATAACTATAATATATTTTAATTATATAAATTACAGTTGTAGGGCGAGATCATCATCATAATATTTATCTCAAGTGTAAAGCGAGAAGCATCAGACTATAAAAATTAGATCACAGCAATCATATATTCATCCAGTTTCTCCAACGCGTTCGGTGCGTGATGCTCTTGCGTATGCCGTGCGCGAGCGCAGTGGCAGTGAAATGTATCATTATGGTCGCCATGTTCCATGGTACAAACTTTTGGATAGAGATATTTTTATTCATATCACGTTATTTCTTTAAATTTTTGTTCAATTATGTTTTTTTTTTTCAAATTAAAAAAATATTGAATTATTATTGTTGAATTACTTCATATTAATTCTTTTTAATCTGCAACTGCACCTGCGGTTAGAGTTGCTACCTAATTATAAAAGTGTGAAATCCACAGATTTCTCTCAACTACACCATGAATCGACTAGACGTCTTTTTTCAGCTTTACGTTGTATCTCACAGGAAATCTAGCCTATCCTAGCTTAGCCGGATAAGGCATTGCATGTTGAGTGGCGGAACTCAACGCCACACTTTGCCTTGTTACCAGAACGAAAAAATGGAAATGTGGGAATCGAATCCACAACATTCGCGTTTAATCACATGTTTATATAGATATTTATTATAATTGAACGATATTAATAAGACATTACGGTAAAATTATATATTTTATGCTCATAATTCATATTTTACTTGTATAGGTACGCAGGTATCACACACATTATATGGTTACAGCTCGTTAAGCGCGAGTTGATGATTATTGCCTATACCGTTACGTTAAAACGTTTAATTTTAATTCAACTAATGCGTAATTTTTGTTGTGCTTTGATAAATTGCAATATATCTATTAGATATATGTTATTGTAAGCCGATTCGTTTCTACCAAGTTTTAGTTTTTTTGTGCATCGTTGAAGTCGCTCATTTTAATTTATTTATAACAGCTTATGTCACACTTTGCCAATGTACGGATTTTTTATTTATTTTTTTCTTTACAAAGATTTCTTTAATTTTTATTTTTCTTTAATGTTTTTATTTATCTATACTTTTCTTAATGGCCTAAGATCCTAATCTGTAGGGATCAGTCTTTCTAATAAAATTTATATTTAAGAATGATATATGATAGTAGAATAGATTACACAAGAGTTGCCTAGAAGAATCCTGCCGCAACAGTGGCGTAGTGAGGGGGGGGCAAGGGGGGGCATCATGCCCCGGGCGCTACTCACAAAGGGGCGCCAAAAGGTCTGCAAAACTGCAAAAATGTTCGTCTGGGGGGCGCTGAAAAGGTATTTTGCACCGGGCGGAAGTTACGCCCGTTACGCCACTGTGTAAAGGTGATTGCGGCAGGATTCTTCTAGGCAACCCTAGTGTAATCTATTCTACGATCATGTATGATCTCTATATATAATAAGACAGTAAAAATATTTTGTCTGTACATTTAGTAATTTTGACTGAAATGGATAGAGGGACACTTAAAAAGAATAATAGAAAGCAAAAAGTTTTTTTTTTTTAATTTCTTGTCTGTCTGTCGACATATTTTTGTCCACATTTTTCTCTGAAAGTACTGAACCGATTTACTTGAAAAATTCACCAACAGCTTTGTTTTAACTCAACTTAACTACTAAAGTTTAGTTTATCAAAATCGGTTCATTAAAAAAAAATATCGTCATTTGAAAGAAGTCGTAATTAATTCAACACAGAGATAAAGAACGATCTTGAAAGAAATATCAAGTAAATACGAAGATTTTTTGGTTGGTTCGTTCATATAATATATGTAACTAATTTAAAAACTGTACAGGAGTTCATATGCAATTATTACAGTAATTTTACAAAAAATATTATGAATCCTTCAAATCAATAATTTAACATTTAAGGCTGTTTTTGAATGAGTAAATTAAATTATTCACTGACATCAGCACATTTAACAGAGTATATTATATAGGTAAAAAAAACATAAAGTTACAAAAATATATACGTGTAATAAATAATTAGCTTCATGTATATTTTATAAATATCAAATATCAACAATGGTCGTATTTTTTTTTTATTTAAAACTATCAAAAATTCTTTGACGATAATGTCGTAAAAAAATCATATTAGAAGTCATTATAGTTGTCAATCAATTCTTAAATAATTTTTAATTCTTATTAAATCAAGGCTTATAATCATACATTTACATAAAACGTACAAAAAGTGAATATTTTACTTTAGAATTTAATAATATAAGTTATTTTGAAAGCATTTATATATTTCTAATTATCGATAGCATAAGTCACGCAATAACATGAAACACTAAAATAATAAAAAGGGCAAAAATAAAAATAAATATCGAAAACAAAATTTAATTTCCTTTTTACATATATGATAATGTTTCTACCATCTATCTTTTCTTTCTCTGCGCTTTTCATAATTATGATTCTTGTCATTAGAACTTCTCTTTACATATTCTCTTTTTGCTCTATAATCGTATTTCTCATCTCCGTGCCGTCTCTTTCCATTCCTCGAACTAGAACTGTAGCTATCTCTTTCAACTCTATACTCATCACGTTTCCTTTGATAATGATCATCATCACGTTTTCTACGAACATCATAATTATCATATTTTCTTTCTACGCTTCGATCACTTTTATGACTCCCGCCACTCCTTTCTTCTCTTCTGTCAGAAGTTCTTTCTTTGTAGTGATCACGTCCGTCTCTACTTGAATGTCGACTAGAATGTTCATGACTTCTTTTGGAAGAATTTCGCTGGTCGTAATCTTCCTCCGGGTCGTTATTTGTTTTGTCTTGTGTACATGTGAATAATTCCATCTGTTTCGAAAGTAAAATGTTACAAAAATACACAAATAATATAATAGTCCATTTAAAATTTTATTTTGAATATGTTAATCAAATCTAGGAATTAACATATTTAAGTTAATTCCTAGATTTGATCCGTTTCTATTAGTTCCGTTCTATTGAATAACCATTTTCAAGTAAGTTCCAGGTAAAAATACAAACACTATATATAGCCAAATGTTTTTATTGAGAAATATATATGTATTTTCATTTTATTTACAATTTTTTGTTTCCATTGTTTCTTAGTTGTCTGCTTGAGCCTAGTGGCTCCAAAATTGCATTTGGGGAACATTTGTATTATCTAACTATTTATTTACTCAATTTAATAAAATAAAAATGTTCATTTGGTTACACCACATACAGAAATTAGATTCATTTCTTCACTCTGGTAATACAGATCGTGGCGATAAGTTCTGCCACTTAATGAACTTAGTGAATATCTCGAAATATGAGAGGAAAGTGGCTATGGCTACCCTTCTATGCAGGAAAAAGTGTGAATCTGGTCAGAAAGCACTATATTTTTAAAAAGTCTTAAGACATATATTTTTCAATGATCTTAAATCATTTTTCAACTTGAGGCCAGCCGTGGTGCAGAGGTATAAGCATAAGCATATGACTGTGAGCGCGACGGGTTCGATGATGATAGCAGGTTAGAAGTTCGTAGGGTTCCCACTCGAGAAAATGAAATATTTAATATTTTCATTTCTTCGCTCTGGTGACTATGCAAAGCGTTGAGTTCCGCCACTCAGCACGCACTGCCTCCAGAATTCGGCGGAAAATGAGGAACGGAAGTGTCTTAATGGGAACAGAGTGTCTAAATATTAGGTTCTCAGATTCCCTCTACCCACCCTGCTATGTGCGGGATACAGCGTGAAGCTAAAAAAAAACTATCTATATAATAAAAATCCATCCAATATAAACAAATAAATAATAAAACCCACCTGACTAGCAATAACTTCTCGCAGTTCATGCGAGTAGTTGCGTTGCGGCACGCCACGGTAGCGGGGACGGCGGCGTTTTGTGTCACGTAGTTCAGCTAATATTTGTTCACGAGACTTTTGAACCTCTTTTGAACCCTTTTGGTCACTGTTGATGACAAATTTGTTGTATGGATTTAAGTGATTGGTAAATTTCTTTTATAATTTAATTTGAATATCTGCTAGTATACAATGCGATATTTTGGCAAATCTTAGTTTTAAGATTTATCAAATGATTTGATTGGTTTAATGTTTTTAAGAAAACGCACAGCTAAAAATATTGACCATAAAAAGATGGAAATAACTTTAGTGAGTATTGGATAGCACTAAAATAGGATTTAATAAAATTTTGCACATTGCGCGATGGGAGGATGATCTTAAAAAAATGCTGAGCCAGATTGGATACCTACGTCCCGGGACCGAATAAGATAGCAATCTTTAGAATAGATCTGAGAGGGGTTTCCAACTTTTCAGAAACAGTAATCATATAAAATAAGAAAAATACAATTTTAAAATTAGCCCATGAGTAATAGGCTAACTTTAAAATAATATTTTTCTATATACAGGATGGAAGAGACAGCGCTCATTTTACGGAAACAGCATATAGGGTAAAATATTTCAAACCCATACCTAAAGAAATTAATCAAGATAACTCAACAATTTAGACATAGGTTTTTTTTTCCATTTCACGAAATTTTCCATACCAGATACCAATAACGTAAACACATACTACTACAATAATACTACTAAAGATTTAACAATTTTGGACTTTGCTGACTTTGGCAGTTTCCCTTTGATAGGTTTATGTGTGCGTGCGTCGTTCTTGGCAAATGTGTTTTATTTTAAAACGACAATTTTATTATTTATTTTGTTTGAAAACATCACTTTTTAATTTTCCGCATTTTTTTATTGTATTAGGCGTTTATGGAGTAGTTAAAACTATGATTTCATTTAAAGTGGTGCTGACACTTACATAAAATATAAATTCATATATTTTACAATTTTTTTTATTAGGAAATAAAAGGTTTTTTGTATTAATAGTCACAGATGAAATGATCACATTCAAAAATATCTATAACTTCATACAAATAACCAAATGAATTACTAACTTTTTTATTTATTTTATTCTTATAATTCATTTTTATCTGTTAATATATATTTTAAATAGTAACATGTCTTACCTGGCCAGTGTCAAATCCATGAGATTATGAGAAGAAGGCACCATGTTAACCACAGCATCATGTATTGCACGCCTTTCGTCAGATGTGTAATTTGCTTGTAGCCGTGAAAATGTCAATGCCTCGAAATCATTTCTGGTACCTTATTAAGTTATGGTTAATAGTATAATTATATAAAATAATAATATCTTCAATAAGAATTATATTATGATTATATTTTTTATAAAAACAATAATATATATAATGATAATAATTTTTAATTAGTTATTAAAAAAATATAACATTAATTGTCATAAAATATAGAATTTTATTTGTAAAGGATACATTATTTAACTTTTCACCCTAAGCCAGTAGATTGAGAACTTACTGTAAATATGAAAAAATAAACAATATAATATTCTTATAGTCAAAAGTCATTCTACATACTATAGGAAAGTCCAAGTGAAACCATACCTCTTTTGAATAATGGATCAGATTTAGCTGCATTCTCTATAATATTATTTATATTTTCTGTTGCTGAAAAAATAGAATAAATTTTAATATTCATTAAAATCTATACAAATATTAAAAATATAAGGAGTTTGTTATTAGTATGCTAATCTTTTTATATTTAGCTTCATGCTGTATACACAAGGCAGCATAGGCAGAGGAACCTACTGTTAAGACATTTGGTTCCAATGACTTCACTTTCTACTGAATTTTAGAGGCATTTCATTTTGGGCCTTGGAACTCTACACTGCACTTTACCTTGTTACCAGAGCAAGCAAATGAAAATCTTAATACTTTATTTTCTCAGGTGGGAATCAAGCCACAACTTATCGCCTGTATAGTCACATGCTGGCCTCAGGCCTCATTTAAAATTATTTTTATAGTATAGCTCATTAACAGAAAAAAGCTATATCCATTTGAACACAGGTGACACAATTTTCTTACACTTACTTAATTTCACTACTGTACAGGCAGATGGATCTAAAGGCTCAGGTAAAAAAATATCTTCCTTAGAGTAGCCTTTTGATAATAGATAGCATTTTTCTTCATGTTCTATTAGTTTTTCAACAGGCATGGTATGGTTTGAATCAAATTTACAAGTACCTGTTTGAATTGGCTGAAATAATACTTTCGTTATGATATTGTATACATTAATGCACTTGCACATGCAAACTGCACCACTATGCAAGAACACAGAAAGCAATGAAGATCATATATTATTTAATATACAGCTTTGTACTCAAAAGAAAATAATGTAAATATTTTAAATATACAGCATTAATTATACCTTTAATAAAGTATTTCTATTCCACTGTAAGCTTTGTAATATAATTGTCACTTCGGATTCAACTTTATCGATATAATTTCTCAATTCAGATAGATACTGCTCTCTTGAATCCATAATGGTAAAATGAGAAAATAAGAAAACCACGACACCTTAATGCACTTATGAATGTTTTTATTGAATTTTAACATATACATATAAAACTAAAATTGTAATAACTGTGCGCTGTGCGGGTAAATCAAATTTACTAATTGACACTGACATTTGGTTATTCACAGAGTAAAATGAGTTAAAGATATTTATTTTTTATTTATTGTTATTAACACAAAACTATACCATACCGTGCATATTGTACGGTAGGAACTATACGGTACCTACTTTCTTCATATGTAACAATGACACAGTTAATTCAACCTTGTAGGTTACTACATATATCATTAAATAATATCGAACTATGTTTTTACTTAAAAGCATGCCCATATAAAAATATACAATATTTTAAAATTTTAATATTATATTATACAAATGGCAATTTTTTTGACAGCTGTCAGCCTTCATTTCTTTCCTTATCTGTGATGTCTTGCAAGACGTGTGCTTTTGTAGGCCGATTTATCTAAATTTCTGAATGTTTTTTTAGAAAATGGCAGATTCTGAGGTAAATAAAAATAACAACCAAAGAAATTTAATACTAAAACGGCACCCTATACTAAACGCTTTAATTTTGTTAACAGGTATTGAAGAAGTTAAAAGATATTCCATTTAAAATTCAAACCGCAAGTTTGAAAGGAAGATGTGAAGTTGTTAAAGAAATTCAGGATGTTTTATCCACACCTGGTAAGTCAAGTGTTTAGGAATTCTTTTGAATTATGGTACACACCCTAAACTTGTGTTACATATAGCGTAATTGTGTAGGTTAGACCCAGACTAGCTGTATTGATCCTTTATTCCCTAGTTTTCACTAGCCACCTGAATATAGCACCGATCTCCGGTGCATTAATCAAAAGTATATCATATGCAGATGACAGGAGGGTCCTGTTATTATTCACTTCACTTCAATATACTATTGATACTTGGTTGTCATGTAACATTTTGCACAACCAAAGATTTTTGAATACATAGGTTATGTTGATTGTATGCTGAACATCGTTTTTTTTATGATGTTTAATATTGTTTATTGTAATGTTTTTTTAAATAATTGTAATAATTGAATTGTCATTAATCAATATTATCATCATGGACAGGTATAACTGAACCAGTAGTAAAATTTGTGTGTCGAGTGCTGCTGTTAACATTAAATAGATATAGAGACTCTACATCTCAATCATATATAAAAAGCTTATTGGCTTACCTTGCAAGAGAACACAAAGATTGGACATTAAAAAATTTACTACCATCACTATTAGAAGTATCTGAACATTTAAAATGTACTGCATCTTCGTAAGTATTGATATTTTAATGCTATGTATAAACTAAAATTAAATTAATATGTTACTGTGATGTATGAAGTAATTACTGGCATAAAATTGGTGATAGTTATTTGTTTCATTGTGCAAAGATTGTATGATATTCTAAATAAAAACTTTTTTTTACAATAGAGCTAACTTCAAATAATAATTTATAAATATTTCAGGAAAAGTACTTGCCAGACAGGTTTATATGCATTAAGATGGACAAGAGAACTAGTGGAAGGGTCCTTGAAGAACCAAGAAGATTCTTTACATTACAATGTTTTAGTATTAACTCAAGCAAACCTACTAGCAGTAGTCACCGCTTATGGAAATAAGAAAAAAAATGACAAAGGATACACAGTGGTAAACATTTTAAGAAAATAATTTGTTATTTTTTTTAATACACAATGACTTGAATTTGGCCAGAAAGTGGAAAACTATCTTAACACTAGGTTCTATCTGTCTATCTATATACTAATCTAGATACACTAGGTACTAGATACACTGAATATAGACAGGCAGATAGAAGTTGAAAAAAACAATTTTAATAGAAATTTTTCTATTATCATTTATTATTATAACTGATTTGTGTTATCTACAAAATAAAAAATATATATTAATGACTAATTTTAGTTGCACAATTTATGGACATTGATGGGCAGTGAAAAGTTACTGAAATGGATCAATGTATTATTATCACAAGCATCTGATTCTGGACCTCAAGTGTGTGTCGCATTTTCTGCTTTATGTAAACATGCTAAGCAAGCGGGAGACGTGGGTCTTATTTTACAACACAAGGTAATTTTATGTAAACAAACAAGCAAATTAAATTTAGGTTACAGTTATCCCTCAGTTATAAGGATTAGCAATTGTACATATTGTAAGTCTAGTATATGTAGAAGTAGTATATGACAAGTGCAGTTTGATTGAACAATATAAATAATAGAAATAATAAAGATAATATAATAGTAATAAAACAAGTGATAAATATCTAACTAACACAAACAAAAAAATATTTTTTAAATGTACTTAATTTAATAATAAAAAAATTTTATATTTCACCAGACAAAAATGCTAGAAAGTTTAACTAAAAGCCTCATAAGTGTGAAGACTCGTCCAAACTCCAATTACATAAGAGGGTGTTCAGATTTACTCCATCTTTTGCAACCATCAGATGTCCAAGATACACTGCTACCAGCTCTTCATAAGGCCATGTTGAGGAGTCCTGAGACTATCATTCAGGCGGTGGGAGAAGTTCTAGCTAATTTGAATGTTTATGTTGATGGTGTAGCTGTTGATATTGGAAAGAGCTTAATAGGTAAACATAATTTGCTATACTAATTAGAGATAAAAAAAACTGGAGAAAGAGAAAGGAGAGGACCAATTCTGGAGGCAGTCATTTAGAGTATATTTTATTGTTGCATTTTGTCATCTGTTTGTAAAATTATATGATAATAGTGTTACCATAGTAAACATCATTAAGAATTATCTGTGTGATATTTCCATTATCTTACTTTGCTTGGAGAAAGTGCTACATTGATTACTACTACTGTAGAAAGAAGTGCGAAAAATGGAATATTGCTCATCTCTGATTGTTTGTAAACAAGTTAATTAAAGTAATTGATATTACATAAATACTGCCTTTCAAATAATATTTTATGCCAACTATTATATTATATCCAAAATGATAAAGTAATTGAATAAATAATAACTAACCCATTTTTCTTCAGTGAACCTCCACTCCCGAGACGACTGGGCACGTACCGAGGCGTGTGTAGCCCTAGCCGCGCTATGTCGGCGGTGTTCAGCGCCGGCCGCAGCACGCGCCCTCCTGACCCACGCATTTGCACATTATAATGGTGCCAATGGGAAGTTAACATCTAGTGAGGATAAGATTGCTGTGCTGAATGTAAGATTTTGTATTTGTTTTTATAAATTTTTAAAAATCTAAATATATTTTTTATTCAAAGGAGAAAGAACTAATCTTCTCGAATTTTCCATTAACATAAAATTCAATTGTAGGTCAATATTGTTACTTATGATAACTTCCACAATGATCATTAAATATGATTAAATTCAAAAATATAATAAAATATTTAATTAGTGACTTGCTTTAAATACTTTTTTACAATTTAGCAAATTAAGAAAACATATTCATAATAGTAATGAAAATATTATTTCCAGGGTGTGGCAACACTTAGTGAACTAGCAGTATCACCAGAGGAACAATTGAAATTATTTGACGAAGTAGTGACACAAATATCAAAGGTTCTAGACAGCGAGTCACATGAACGCACACTATGCGTCGCTTTAGAAGCTCTCTATAGATGGATTCATGGTTTAAATGCTCCTATGTCGGATAAAATTTTACAAATTTATAAGGTAAATTATTTGTATAATAATTTATAAGGTAGATTATTTATAAGGTAAAAAAATTGTATAATGTATTTTTTTTATTTAATATATTATCCCTATCTGTATTAATATTAAAATATTAAAAAGCTGAGTAGTTAGCTTAGTTAAAAAGCATAATACAAGTAAAAAAAATATAAATAAATAACAGCTTATCTATATTTATTTATATATAATATCCACAGAAAGGCCTATCAGCGAAAAGTACAACGCAAGCCGTTCGCATCGCATACACCTCTCTTGTATCACGAGCGCTGCGACAGCCTGCTACCCCTGCTGTTGCGGCGGCGTTAAGACCCGCATTACTTGCAGCTGTTGAAAAAGCCGTGCAACAACCTTTACAGGTAAATAATACACTGGATTAAAGTATAGGCGATGGACATCCTCCTTTATTTTATTTTTTGTAGCTTTATGCTATGTATTTTGCCTGTAGCAAGGTGGGTAGGCAGAGGGAGCCTAGTGTTAAGCCCTGCTGCCCACTTTTCGCCGATTTCTGAAGGCATTGTGTGTTGAGTGGCGGATCTCAACACAACGCTTTTGCCTCGACACCAGAGCGAAGAAATGAAATATTTTTATTTTCTCGAGTGGCAATCGAATCACAACCTGTCGCAAATAATAATTACATATATTTCCAGCATCTAATAGTAAGTGAGGGTATTTGCGCAATGGCGGCGCTAGCGCAAACGGACACCGCGCAAGAACTACCTTCACACGCAATATGGGCGGCGCTCACAAACCCACAGAAACACGTGCTGTTACACGACCGCGTGCTAGCTGCTGCCACTGACGACGGTAATAGTCATAACTTTCACCATTAAATCCCTTTAGAACTCTCTAGTCTTCATTTACTATCCCTATTTAACTACTATTTGAGACTTGAAGGCAGATATATCTATATGTCTTGGAATATTTATTTTTATTTTGTTATCCATTATTTGTATTTTGAGTTGTAATTTTTAATTAATGTAATTAATTTTGACTTAATTTAATTAATTGGAGTTTGAAAATAAAAATATTATGTCCAACCTCCATTAGTATATATATTTTAAGTCTTATCCAGTGACCTCCACACCTGACATCTACCCTATATTCCACTACCACATCTAGGTGTCTTACTTTAGACTAGAAAACACTATCATACCTAAATATTTCTACCGTTATTACCCGTCCATCCAACATTACCTACATGCTACAAACTTAATTTGAATTTTTCTATTGCAATATTTATAGTGATATTTATAGTTACTACACCTCTCGCTACTAGTACTAGAGTAAGGCAGACGAGTTGTGGCCACTATGTAGATGGCAGCACAGATGTAATTTAAGGTTTTTTTTTACTTTTAATTAGTTTCCTCCCAAGTGTACAATGCACAAAAGCCTAACTTAGGACAGCTATCACCCATCAATCGTTCTGTAGTTATCATGACAAACAATTGCCTCACAATTTATTAGTCATTATCAATAGACTAATTATTTATATATTACAATAAAAGTATAGTGTGTAGAGCTTTAGCAGATACTAGCATAAGTATAGCATAAATTAATTCAGTAAGTAAAAAATAAGCTATGAAAAATTTGTAGTTTTTTTATTATTTTGCTTATATAAAACCAGCTTTGACATTTTTAGTTATTTTTGAAGTAGATTGACGTTATTATCTGTTACTATTATATTAATTTTGTGATAGTTTAAATTAAATGTTAGTGGATGTTAATGTTCATTTAAGAAGCTAATAATTGCTATATATTTATTGTACATTATATTATAAAAGAATAACTGTTGAGCTTGTTACCCGCTTTTCCTTTTTCCTACCAAGCTGGTGACAACTTTGTGTAGTTCTGACACTACTGACATTTCTATGTAACTTGACATTTCAAGAGTGCTTTTAATGGCCTGATAGAATAAAGAATATTTTGATTTCGTATTGTATTATTTTATTAACTTGCTCTAAGGTAGCACTATAACATTTACCCCTTTATAGTCCTAATACAGGTGGTGTTGCTATGCAGAACTGTATTGGACAAGTATGAGAGTATTGTCAGTGACCAAAACTCACCAGTACTCAAGGCTTTTATACTGACCCTCATATCTCCCATTAAGTCAGTGAGGTCAGTAGCTTTGGAAGAAGTGAAAGGTCTTTTAGCCATTGGAAGCAAGGCCTCCCTAGCTAAGAATTTAGTGACGAAATTCAATGAAGTGTTGGAGGAAGGCAAGATATTTACAGTGAAGGAAAAGACACCTCCGGAAGATAAGGCAGAAGTTACGGGGAAGATGATTCTTGATTGTGTTCAAGCGCTGTGTTCGTACAGAGGTAATTTTATTTCATAAATATGCCCTTAATGTTGAAGTAGCACAATAGTCTCATTTTTGGCTGAATAAAATAATCGGTAATTATATCTTTTACTTATACATTGCGTGTTGAGTTCTGCCGCTCAACACGCAATGCGTCGAAAATTTGGCTGAAAGTTGGGTACGAAGTGTCATAACACTACATTCCTTATACTTACCCTGCTAAATCCAGTGTGAAGCTGAAAAAAAAATCTATTAATCATCCAAATAAGCAAAATAGGGTGTCAATGTGTTAGCGTGAAATTGTCTTAAATTTGTTTATGTTACAATTTTGAAATTATAATAAAATAAATAAGTAACGATATATTTCATTTCTTATCCACTTTGGTGGACATGGTTTTCAATATCCTAGATGATTAGTGCAATATAAGAAGTAGTAATTATGTTATATTATTTCAGAATATAGACAAGAAGATTTTGAGACCTTAGCACTAGAAGCCCTTCCCTGCTGCCACCACCCTCTAGCAGTTGCGGTGAACCAGCGAGCTTGGATTAAATTAGTAGCATATTTACACCTGGACCCTCATAGACTAGTGGCTACCCATTTAAATAAACTCAAGAATATATACATTACAAATTTTACTCCAACTGAGGTATTATTATGTTATTTTAAATTTTGATTAATATGTATAATGTGTTGTTAACCCTTAGTGGGGAAGTATACATGATTGGGTTTGATTCCCACTCCATGTTTATATTAAAATTATTTCAATTACCACGGCCTGGAAAGACAGAAGTGCTGCGTTAGGTTGCGCTGCCTGTTACGCAATATCTCTCATAAGTCTAATAACTTTACAATAAGAAAGCTTTATACAAAATTTTGTTACTTGTATGATAATATTAAGATTTGCAAAATACATTTTTATACCTATTAATTACATAATTTGCCAAATAACACCTCATAATTTTTAAGTTCCTTAAAGGTTTAACTTAAAAAAAACTATTTTTTAAATCAACAGACAGTATGCAACGTAGTATCAACGCTAGTGCGTTGCAGCGCTGACGGCGCGGGAGGTGCGGCGCTGCGTACAGCCCTCGAAGCGCTGCAGCGCCCCGACTTGCTATCTGTATCGAGGGATGATTATTTCGTGTATTTGACGCCGGCGGGACATCTGTATGATAAGAGTGTCGTGCCCGGGTAAGTTTGTATTGTAGTTTTAAGGAAATTCGGCTCCGGTCCCGGTAGATCTAATAAACAAAAATAAAACAACAAAATCAAAAATTATCGCGACTTCGATTCCGTTAAGACTTTCCGTAACATACCCTACACGTCACTGGTTATAAGCTCAATGGAAATGCTCAATGCCCATACTTAGTTATACATGTGAACACATTCATTTATAATACTTGGACATATGAACAAACTCTGTATACTTGCATAAACCCTTACATTTATCTATATCTATACCTAAGAGTGTGCGTTAATCTCAGAAACTACTGGTTCGGATTGAAAAAATATTATATGTATAATATCAAGTTTGACGTGAAATAGAACATACGAGAATATAGTTAAATTATTATTTAAAAAATATATATAAATTACCTTCTAATACACCGCAGGACGGTTGTGGCGCAGGGGTACAAGAGTGCGACTGTAAACACGGCAGGTTGTAGGTTCGATTCCCACAAGCCGAAAGAAAATATTTAATAATTCACATTTTTCTTATTGTCTTAATGGGAACTGAAAGTCTTAACACTAGGTTTCCAGGTTCCCTCTGCCTACCCTTTTTTTTATTATCGCTGGGAAATGTATTTACGCAGACCGCCCGTACAGATGGCAAGTGCCTTACGGCGAGCGGTACTGTGGGACTCACCGGTGAGACCGATCCTACCCACTAAAATCCAGCGGAAACCCTCTCCACCAATACGAGATGCCGCAGGATCGCCTATTGCGGCCCCTCCATCTGCCTACCCTGCAGTGTGCGGAATACAGCGTGAAATTAAAACATAATAACAATATAAAAACAAAAATACATAGCTCAGTGAGTTGTCACAATTTAAAATACATATATATTTACTTCTTTACAGAAGCGAAGAAAACAAAGAAATGAACCTCAAGCGGGAGAGCAAAGCATACAGCTACAAGGAACAGTTGGAGGAGTTACAGCTGCGACGCGAACTGGACGAGAAGAGACGGCGAGAAGGCAAAATTAAAGAGGTACTAATAGTTGTGATTGTTATACTTTTCCATATAGGAAAAGAACTTATTATATGTTTTATCCTTTAAGTAAATAAGCAACCCAAAAATGTTGGTTCTTGTTCATAAAATAACAAATTTAAAGTTTATAAATTTTTACTCTGTATTTTTAAATAAGGGCACTAATGATGTGTTATATGGTCATGGAAATGAAATGTGAAATGATCAAATCAAAATTAGTTCATAACCTATGAATCGTCGTATTTTTCTGCTTTACTTTTTTTATAATTTGAATTTGTTTACAAGATAATATTAAACAGATAATTACATAAAATTTAAGAAATGTTCCAGTTATCATATAATATAATATGATTTCTTTGCAGGTTCCATTATCAGCTAAACAAAAGGAGGCGATAAAAGCGCAACTTGCAAAGGAAAGTGCAATTCGTGACCGTCTGGCTGAGGTGAGTGATGTTCAGGTTATATTTTATATTACTATAGATTGAACTTAAAATTAAAATTGACAAATATAGCATAATTGTAAGTAATATTTCATATCATTACTCATCCCCACAGCTAGACACAGGCGTAGACAAAGCAGTACAACTAGTACAAGCTACAGCGCGCGGTTCAGCGCTGGCGCTCGGCGTTAAAGCCCGTTCCCTCCTCCGAGCGTTACTCTCCGCTCTCCGTTCTCCTCTCGCGGCGCCGAAGATAGCACCAGCTCATAGAGAGTTAGGAAGTGTTCTCTTGCCGAAACATGGATGGATTGCTGATAATGTTGCTAGAACTACTATTAGGTACGATTTGGATTTTTAGTTGATGATTTTAAGATATTTATAGATGTTATACGTGATGCGATAGTGGGCTTGACGCCTTTAATAAGTAATAGTTCAATTTAAACACGCTAGGTATAGGCATCAAGACATCATTTAAAATGGGTACAACTTTTTTTATAATGCTTTGACAAACTTGTGACTTATTTAGATAGTAGACTCTAGTAGTGAAAATCTCTTATAGAAAAAAAATATTTTTATAAGTATTTTCCTGTTCTAATTAAATGAAGCGCAATATTTTATTCCAACAATTTAAATTTAAAAGCGAAATTTCACGTGTTATTAATATTCTTATAGTTAGTATTGAAATTGAAATGGTACATATACATATACTTAATATTATATTTTCCTTTTTTTTCCTCCAGGCTATACAAACCTCAATGTGACTTAGATCCCAGCTGGGAGGACGAAGACTTAAACAAAGCAACAATACGCACAATCAATCTAGTACATACAACTATTACGTCCGGTAATAAAGGCGACGAAGATAGTGACTCTAGTAAACAGAGTCATTTCACCGCGCCCGGGTTCTGTTACGTGTTCCCTTTGCTTAAGCAAGGTAGGTTTTTATGTTTATACTTATTTTAACTTCACGCTGTATCCCGCACAAAATAGTACTCTAATATGTGCGGGATAGCGCGAGCACTAGGTTCCCAAGTTCCCTCTGCCTACTGGAAGAACTTGGGAACCTAGAGATAAGACACTCATTATGACACTTGTATCATTGTTTATACCTTTATACTAATATTATAAAGTTGGAGAGGAATACTGGTATGGAAATACTGGTTCAAATAAAAATAATATATTGGATAGCCAACTATCTAGGTTATAATAGAGTATAAAAATGTAGTATACCTATGGTCAAATATACTAATACTACGGCTAATGTACTAAACATTGGTAAACTACAACTTGGTGAAATATTACTTAATGATAATTAATATATCACCTTCCTGAGGCACTAACAAGTTTGTTATTTTTGTTTGAGAATTGCCTTTAAAGTCAGCGACAACGTTATTTTCATTAAATAATTCAAAAGTGCCTGCCAAAAGTTGAGTAAATAATGACGTCGGCCTAACGCAACGGCACTGCGTCTGACAAACGCGATAGTCGTGGGTTTGATTCCCATTCAGGGGAATGCATTATTTTCATTTTCTCGGTCTGGTAATAAGACAAAGCGTGGCATTGAGTTTCTTCGTTTAAAACATAATATCTAGAAAATGAGGCGATGCGTGCGGAGTTTTGAACACTAGCTGCAATATGCGGGGTGCAGCGTGAAACTAAAACAATATCATATTTTGAATTTTATTAAATTAATGTCTATCGATCAAAATTTTAAATTAAAATATCTATCCGTTTTAGGTTTAACAAGCGGCATGGCGCGTACAAACGAGTCCATGGTGGTCAATGGTCTCTCCATCATCACGTACCACGCGGCGCTGCGTGGGGACACTTCCAGTGTCCTCGCGCCTGATCAGCTCCACCCTCAACTTTTCCCCATTGATCAAATGTTTAGATTGCTTATTGATCTTATTGGTAGGTTTGGGTTTTTTATCTTATAATTATAAGGTCTAAAAATAAATAAATTTATATATGATAATTATAATATACGAGAGCTGATTTACATTTTTGAATTAAATTTAGAAAAATAAAAATATATTTAAAAATCACATTGGATGGTTAGTCCAGGCCGTCGTTTGCTAAGACTTTAAAGTAAGGAACTGAGATGAGCTATCTTTTCGCTTTTAAGCCGTTAACAGAAGTGACTAGCAGTACAACGACAAATTAACGCTCTACATAGTAATAACTTCCTCTAAAAAATATTTATTATTGTTTGATGTCTTGGTTCCAATGGTTAACCAAACTAGTAGGTATAACAAATATTATTTTTAATTTTAATGCACTACATAGATTGTTCCCCATATAATTCTCCCAGGTTTCTTTTTAAGTTGTTATCATTTCTCAATAGTGTATATTTCGGAATTGTTTTCAAAAATGTATAATACTAAAATATACAGTATGGTCTACGAGACGTGGCCGCCCTGAACATTTTTCTTATTTTTGATTATTTTCTTTAATTCAGGAAGCTTAATTACAGGGTGACCACGACTCATCGACCGGCCTGTATTTAATTTCGTTTAAAATGTATAAAATCGCGAAACATTATTTTTTTTTAATTTGTTCACTATTTATGAATAGGCAGTAGCAGCGGGCGCGTGGCGGCGGCGTGCACGGTGGCGCTGCTGGAGACGGCGCGCTGCGCGGCGCGCGCGCCCCTCGCCGCCGACGACGTCGTGTGCCTGCTGGACGGCCTACAGAGCCCGCTGGAGGTCAGCACCTCCTTTTAGAAATATTTTATCATTTTGTTTTTTAATTACTAATAAAATAAACCAAATTTAACGTAAATTCTAACATGATGATTCAAAAGTGCTTATAGTGGCCTAATTGAATAAAGAATATCTTAATTTTCGTCAATAAATAGCAGAAACACAGATGAACGAATGAAAATTTATGATATTTTTTTAACAGTCTTATAAAATTGTTCGAATTTGAATGCCAAAAAAGAGCCTAGGTTATTAAGGAAAAAATACTAACTTAAAATACTAAAATGTAAATCAATATCAACATATCAATACATTAACAGGTAGTTCGCGACGCGGCTCTTCGCGCGTTACTCTGTATAGTGGAGTGCTTGCCGCCGTTCCTAGAAGACCCGGAGTTCGCGCTCACTCTTACCATGCGACTGTATATTGCTACTTTTGATGTTTCTGAGGATAATAAGTGAGTATATAATTCTCTTTTTATATTCCTATTTTTTATATTTACGCGATACCGGGAAGCACAAAGAAAAATGCGTTCCGATCGGGGTCAAATATCGACAGCGAGCTTTCTAACAGACTACTTTTTATGTACAAGAAAATATTACAAAATACTACATATTACTCTGTACTCACATACTACGTACTCTAAATAATGTAGAATTTAAAAGTGTATAGTCCTTTGGCATGTATTAAAAATTTTGCTTTATCTTTGACCTTTATAAAACAAAAGTTTGTTATCGATTAATTTCAAAATTGTTATTATTGTTTCTTAGATATTACAATGTTTTGTAATACTTAAAAACGTATTTTCTACAACAAATAATATTAGTTTGTAAGCACCCAATTATACAGTTATAATCAAAATCCTATCTAAATAATTATGTTCCCCAATCTTTAAATAAATAAATAAAAATTGTCTAAATAATTTGAACATTAATTAACAGAAAACTAGCAACAGAACTATGGGCGCAACTGCCACGTTTAGAATCATGGATACAATGTGCAGCAGAAGAGATCAGAGCACTCCTCCTGCACCAGGTGCAGCATCCAGCTGAGGAGATCCAGTCGGCTGCAGCCAATGCCCTTGCAGCCAGTGTTGGTGATGCAGGCAGTGTGGACAACGTGCATGCGGTGGCTGACGACATGTTGAAGCATTTGCATGATATATACGATGAGAAATTACCGGTGGGTTAGAATGATTTTTTATATGTTTGGGAAGTGAATTATAGGAATTTGTTATAATATTAAGCATTGTGTCATTTGATATAGAAATGAAAATGTGTGGTATTTAACTTATATTTTTACTTAGTTTCTTACTATGTCACTTGAATGTTAGTAAAATAGATAGAAAATGATTAAAGCACTTGTTGATCAGTAAAATACTTTAGTATTATTTATAATAACAATATCACATTATTATTAACATAACATCCATTCCATCAGCTAATTCCAGCGGTCCTCGACCAGTTCGGTCACGAGCAGCAAGCGGCGGTAGACGCGTGGGGGGCCCGCCGGGGGGTCGCCGTGGCCCTCCGCGCCCTGGCCCCCCGCGTGGCCCCCCAGGCGGTGCCCGCTGCTATGGCCTTCTTTGTACGACGAGCGCTAGCGGACAGAAATGATGCCGTGAGGGACTCTATGTTAGCTGCTGCTATGGCGTTGGTGGACTTACATGGAAAGGTAATTATAATTACATTAAATATATATGTACTAGAAGATATTTATAAGTATTAGTGGATTTACATGGGAAGGTATTTTTGATTGGCATATTACATTAACTACGAGTTTTACTTTTCTTTATATATAATAAGTATAAATTGACATTAAAATAGCAAAGATAAATGAAAGTATTCAATATTATCCCGGTAATGTGAATATTAAAAACTTTGTTTTCCCTTTCAAAAATCAGTGTTTACTTAAATATTTCTTTTATTTTTTAGGCTTTGAATGCTTGAGAAAAGTTATGATCATAAAAAGACAAACTGATTGTCTCAAAAATATGGATTCCCTCTATGTACCTTGGTAGATAGATGGAATCTAGTGTCAAGAGTTCAAGACATTTCATTCCTATTAAGACTTTGCGCTTGCCAATTTCCGCAATTCTGTAAGCATTACATGTTAAGTGGCGTCGTGGCTCGTTACCAGAGCGAGGACAAAAATATGAAATATTTCATATCCTCGAGTGGAAATCGAACCCACAAACTGTCGTGTTAATATTCATACGCTTGCGTCTCTGCACTACGACTGTTCTCAAACTAAACACCTATTATGAAAGATATTATATTTTATCGACATATAGCAAGCAAGCCATTAATATTATTACAAACTTTCTATAAAACAAACAAACATTTTCATTCAACTAATCAACAGGAAACACTAAGCAGCCAGCTGCCAGTGTTCGAGCAGTTCCTAGACACGGCCCCCAAGTCGGGCGGCTACGACGCGGTGCGGCAGTGCGTGGTGTTGCTGGTCGGGTCTCTGGCGCGCCATCTCGCGCCCGGTGACGCACGTGTTAGACCAATCGCTCTGAGACTAGTTGCTGCGCTTAATACGCCTAGCCAACAGGTCATTCTTTTTTAGATATTACTAAAAATTACTTTTGTTTTATTCTAAACGTTTGATGTGTGCAAGAATGAGCGTCATAAAAAAACATTAACATGGAAGAACAAAGAAAACAAAATCTTACATTTCTTTTATATTTATAAATAAATTATATATAGGTACAAGAAGCAGTAAGCAACTGTCTGCCTCACTTGGTGACATCCCCCGCATTAGAAGACGATATTCCCGCCATTGTCAATAAATTGTTGAAACAACTTCTGACTGCTGAAAAATACGGTGATCGTAAAGTAAGTTTATTGTGAACTATTAATTTATTGTATGACTATTAGTTCATTTTTTTCGTCTTTTATAAATTATTTGTTTTTTTTTTAAACAAATATTTAATAAAAAATTAGCTTCACGCTGTATCCCGCACACAGCAGGGTAGGCAGAGGGAACCTAGTGTTAAGACACTCCGTTCCCCACTTTCTGCCGAATTCTGGAGGCATTGCTTTGCATTGAGTGGCAGAACTCAACGCCGCGCTTAACCTCGACACACAAACAAACTCGACACATAAACAAATATTTACTATAAATAAATATATATTTAATATTTGTGTGTTTAGGGCTGAGGAAATCGTAGCGCAGTCGGTCGTGATCGATTCCCTCCGGTGAATAGTTTCTGTTAATTTCCCTGCTCTAGTACACAAAGTCGACGTTAAGTTTCGTCACTCAAAAGGTTGTATGTAGAATTCGAACGTAGTTTTTTGACACTAGGTTGTCTCCATCTCCTCCAATAAGCGGGAAAATCGTGAAGATATAAGAAAAATCAATAATTATATTTACATTATAATAAAATTGCAGGGCGCTGCATATGGTATCGCGGGCATCATCAAAGGCTTGGGTATTCTATCACTGAAACAATTGGATGTGATGGGCAAGCTCACTGAAGCTATCCAAGAAAAGAAGAATTATAAATATAGAGAAGGTATTGACTTTTAAATTTTGTACTTGTAATTTTTTTTATACTAATGACAAAAAGATTTTTATAAAATATAGCATTTATTGGCCAGCGTCTGACTTTAAACGGTTGTGTGTATGATTCCCATTTAGTAAAATTATTATATTTAAAATAATTTCATTTCTTCGCTCTGGTAGTCGAAACGGGGCAATAAGCAATAAAAAAAATCTAATGAGATTACAAGTGAAGAATAACCCTATGATTACATTTCTCATTTACTTGATATTATACATACTAGCATACAATTTGTCCGTCCAGGTGCCCTATTCGGATTCGAGATGCTCTGCAGCAAACTAGGTCGTCTCTTCGAGCCCTACATAGTCCACGTGCTCCCTCATCTTCTACTCTGTTTCGGAGACTCGTCTCAATACGTCCGCACGGCCGCAGACGAGACAGCCAAGCTCATAATGAGCAGACTGTCCGCGCACGGTGTGAAGCTGGTACTGCCGTCGCTGCTGCAAGCGCTGCAAGATGACAACTGGAGGACTAAGGCTGGTGGGTATTATTACTATGGTTTTTTTTTGCTATTAAAATTGATTGCTTTCTTTAAATTGTCACTTTATATGTACGTTGTAGGAGACGTTAAGTTAGTTACATAAGCTATTATCAAGATTTTATTATAAGAAAACTACACACTTTTTTTATCTGTCGATATATAGTTGTGTGAAATTCTAAAACGCAATCTTAGTTCAGATAGAAAATAAGTAGATATAACATTTTAGCATGTGTTTTTGGTTCATTGCATAATTTATTTAAAAATATGAATTATACAAAACACGAATCTACGTTTCTTTCGCTTCCCAACTGATTTTTAGTAAAACACTAGTTATAAATTATTTAAAAATTTGTTTTTAAGTGTTGTTCCACACTTGGGAAAGAAAAATTATCTTTCTAACCCAATAATTCCAAGTAATTTAATAATAATAACTTTATTTAATTATCTTTTAACTTAAATAAAAAATTTAAATAAATAAAAAACTTAAATAAATAAAAAAATTGATAAAAACAAATGGCTCAGTGATGAGACTGCTTAGATTGTACAAAAGGCGCGGATTCAAATCTCGCTACATAATTTTTTATAAGCTTTCTAAAAAAAAATTATACACTTATTAACATTACCACAACTAGGTTCCATCGAGCTGCTGGGCGCGATGGCGTACTGCGCACCCAAGCAGCTGTCCTCGTGCCTGCCCTCCATCGTGCCCAAACTCATCGAGGTGCTCAGCGACTCGCACATGCGCGTGCAGGAGGCGGGCGCTGAGGCCCTCAAGGTCATCGGCTCTGTTATACGAAACCCGGAGATTCAAGGTAAATATTTCATCTATAGATCGCTGGTTCGCATCCAGATTGTAGGATCAAAACAGTATTCACCTATAATAATTAGCTAAAGATTAACGGATTTAAGAATCAAAGTTACTTTTAAGAATAAAAAAATATTTTATTGTTCGCCAGCTATTCTTATGATTAATGAGTGAACGCTACTGGGAAGAACGCGCTACGAGTATTTAACAGAAGAAAATGTGATATGGACAGCAATTTCATATTTCATGTTCAGTTATATTAGAAATATATAAAACAAAAAAATATTATATCGTATTGATCGTAACATTACAATGAATTATTTACAGCTATCGTCCCAGTACTGCTCCAAGCGCTCCAAGATCCGTCAAACAAAACGTCTCTCTGCCTACAAACTCTATTAGATACGAAGTTCGTGCATTTCATAGACGCACCATCCCTAGCTCTAATAATGCCTGTAGTGGAACGAGCCTTTTTAGACCGAAGTACGGAAACACGCAAAATGGCGGCGCAGATCATAGGAAATATGTATTCTTTAACTGATCAGAAGGATTTGACTCCGTACCTGCCTAGTATTATACCTGGGTTGAAGAGTTCGTTGTTGGATCCTGTGCCGGAGGTAAATACTGCTTGTTTTTGTTTCATGGACTGCGACCGTTTTATAATAACCTGATGATTTCATGAATCCATCAATGTTGTTATTAGATATATTAATGTATATTAAATTTAGAAATTAGTTCACTTTATCATGGTATAAACTATTTATTATTTAGTCATTTTAAATAAAACCAGGTATCCGGAAATTTTCTTGTTATGATGATGATGCGCCATCATTGTAACATTTATTTCATTGCATATTTTTGTGAATTACATTAATTTTCTTTTCTAACTTACAGGTCCGTTCAGTATCGGCGCGTGCACTTGGGGCCATGGTACGTGGTATGGGCGAGAGTAGTTTCGAAGAACTATTACCTTGGTTGATGCACACTCTCACCTCGGAGACCAGCTCTGTGGACCGTTCAGGCGCCGCCCAGGGACTGTCAGAAGTGGTCGCTGGACTGGGCAGTCACAAACTGCATAAAATTATGCCTGGTGAGCACTATCACTTTACTTTTTCTATAAAATTGTGTGGACTTTAAATATTTGTAAATTTTTTTTTTTTTTATCATTGAAAAACTAAAAGAAGTGAAAGTATAAATGGATATTTATCATAAATTTGATAAAATCAATACTGAAAAAATATACTTATAGAATACACCATTTCAATTATATATTTACATTTTAAGTAAAAGTACTAATAATACATGGAATAATCTTTTCATAGATATAATAGCAACAGCGGAACGCACGGACATCGCGCCCCACGTCAAAGACGGGTACATCATGATGTTCATCTACATGCCGGGCGCCTTCACCGACGAGTTCACGCCCTACATAGGACAGATCATCAATCCTATCCTGAAAGCCCTAGCTGATGAAAACGAATACGTCCGAGAAACCGCTCTCAAAGCAGGACAGAGGATAGTCAACTTGTACGCTGAATCTGCCATTACTTTGCTTCTACCGGAGTTAGAAAACGGATTATTTGATGATAACTGGCGTATAAGATACAGCTCGGTACAGCTATTGGGTGACCTACTGTATCGTATATCAGGTGTCTCGGGCAAGATGAGTACTGAAACAGCATCAGAAGACGATAATTTTGGTACGGAACACTCGCACAAAGCAATTATTACAGCTCTCGGCCCTGAACGTAGGAATAGAGTGTTAGCTGGGTTGTATATGGGTAGAAGTGATGTTGCTTTAATGGTGCGACAGGCGGCGCTGCATGTGTGGAAGGTAAATAAATATCTAATACACAGACAATACATTATATAGCTAACTTTTCATAGAATAATTTTACACAGTTCAAATTAGAAAATTTAACCTACATGCTGTAAAATAGCAGTCCTAATAACTTAACAAGTAGTAGTAAATTATATATAGAAGTTATTTGGCCCTTTATTAATCACAATATATAATGTATATATATGCAATCGATTTTATAATGTATATTCTTACTATTTCTTAGGTGGTAGTTACCAATACACCGAAAACTCTGCGCGAAATATTACCTACTCTATTCAACCTCTTGCTCGGCTGCCTCGCGTCCACCAGCTACGACAAGAGACAGGTCGCTGCCAGAACACTGGGGGATCTTGTGAGAAAGGTTAGTGGTTTTCTTTACACTCATGTTACATCATTTTATACTTAATTTTTTTTCTCAAGTACCAAATGCTACAGATTATCAGAGTTTAAAGGGTACTAAAATATTTGAATTATACATTTATGTGAAACTGAACATTTTTGTTAACATTTTTTTTATTTTTTATTTTCTGAACATACCACAACTATGTTCGAACAGGAACTGTATTTTGCGTTTCAAAGAGAAAAAAAATACAAAAAAGTCACATTATTACTGCAACATTTAAATATATGATATTAATTAAATATTTGTTTATTTGTACGTATATAGTTGGGTGAACGTGTGTTACCGGACATCGTGCCCATCCTGGAGCGTGGGTTGCGTTCCGAGCGCGCCGATCAACGCCAGGGCGTTTGTATCGGCCTTGGGGAGATACTCGCCTCCACCTCTAGAGACGCCGTGCTCAGTTTTGCTGATGGACTGGTATACTGTTTTGATTATTATAAAAATTTACTTAAAGTAATTTTAATATTTTTAGTATTTTGAAATAGAAAATAAAAAGCGGTTGCAAGATTTTTCCTGCATACCAGAGTAAGTAAGAGGGAATGTAAAGACGCTCAAATCCACGTCCCGCCAAATTTTCGAGACGTCCCGTGAGTGATGGACTGCGTTCTACCTCTTTTTTGTGCGTCCCGCTCTATCTCTAGCTCTCGTACTTTTTTTTCCATCCATGTCTTACTATCTGTCGCTCTCGCTTTTTCTATCTCTCCCAACTTCTCTATCAACCTCTTCGTAGAAATCCATAAAAACTACAGTTTTTGTCACCGCATACACCTTAAAGAGCTTAAAGAGCACCTTAAAGAGCTTTCACCTTGAAGGCTTTGATTTTTCTGTAACGCTTGACAAAAACGATTTTTCCTCTCCCTTCCCTTTTTTTCATCAAATTAATATTGTTCGGAAACAAATTAATTTTTATTTCTGTTGGATTTTGGGCCTCGACAAATATGAATGATGTTCGGTGATGTATTATCCAGGTGCCGACGGTGCGCACGGCGCTGTGCGACTCGCTGCCGGAGGTGCGCATGGCGGCGGCGCGCGCCTTCGACTCGCTGCACGCCACCATCGGCAACAAGGCGCTGGACGACATCCTGCCGCCCATGCTGGACGCGCTGCGCAGCGCCGACGCCGCCGAGGCCGACGCCGCGCTCGACGGCCTGCGGCAGGTCATGGCCATCAAGTCGCGCGCCGTGCTGCCCTACCTGGTGCCGGTGCTCACGAGCTCGGGCGACACGCGCGCGCTGTCGGCGCTGGCGGCGGCGGCGGGCGGCGCGCTGGCCCGCCACCTGCCGCGCGTGCTGCCCGCGCTGCTGGCGGCGCTGGCGGCGGCGCGCGGCCTCCCGCACGCCGCGCGCGAGCTCGACTACTGCCGCGACGCGCTGCTGCCCGTGCAGGACGACGCGGGCGTCCGGAGGTCAGCGTATACACTAAATATATAAGTAGGGAAATATTGCTCTCAATCACTTCACAGACAAATCTGATCCACAAGCATCACACTGAGAAAGTGTCAAACAACAATCAAACACAATCTATTACACTATTATAGCTTTAACTTCGATTATTTTTATTTAACCACCATAATGACATACCTACCTTTTGCAAAAGGTGCAGAATAAAAGTAAAAGTATTTAAAAAAAGTATTTAAAGAAAGATTGTGTGGATGTTTCAGATCTCTAATTTTTCAGATCTCTAAAATGTCAATGGAATTCATCGTCTTCAATTATTTTTAAAACAAAAAATATTTTGGTCGTAATGACGCAGGAACACAAGACTGTGACTATAAACTTAAAGATAGTGGGTTCGATTCCCATGAAGTATTTCATATTTTCTATTCTTCGCTCTGGTAACCAAGCGAAACGCGGCGTTGAGCTCTGCCACTCAACATGCAATGCCTTAATAATTCGGCAAAGAATTAGAAACGGAGCGGGGATTTTATGTTTCTTCTTGCGTGGGGCACTTATCTTGATTTGTATATCCCACACATACCAAGGTAGGCGCCGAACACATAGAAGGAAAGGGTACAGCTAAAAAAAATATTTAGTGTACCAATATACTTTCTACTAAAAGTATAAATTACCAAAATATTCTCAATGATATTTTATATTTCTTTTCATACTAAATTTATATTATCTTTTCCAGCATAATAGACACCTTAATGGATGTAGTACGCACGGGCGAAGGGGAGAGACGTAGGGCGGCAGCCGCTCTACTATGCGCCTTTGTCACCCACACTCGAGCCGACCTCATCCCTCATGTACCAGCCCTCCTTCGAGGTCTGCTCCTCCTCTTTGCAGAAACTGAGAGGGATGTACTTCTCATGGCCTGGGAGGCACTGTCAGCCCTCACTAAGATGCTAGAGGCGGAGAAACAGCTAGGTTACGTACAGGAAGTGCGTCAAGCTGTGAGATATGCTGCGGCTGATTTAAAAGGCGAACCTCTGCCTGGATTTTGTTTACCTAAGGTATGTGTTTGCTGGTGTAGAATCAAAATATTTTATTTGAACATTACTTTTTTTCTTGTTTTAAAATATATACTTAAAATTAGTAATTTAACAATGATTTTAGATGGCTTTCTAGATATTTCTAAACATTTTTTTTTACACATTGACTGTTTAACACAAAAAATGTATAATATGGTAATTTTTATACTTATAGGGTATAGCACCTATCCTACCGCTGTTCCGAGAGGCGATCCTTAATGGTTTACCAGAAGAGAAAGAAAACGCAGCCCTTATGTTAGGAGAAGTAATCAAATTAACAACAGCACAAGCCATCCAGCCCTCTGTGGTGCACATCACCGGACCTCTCATCCGTATCCTGGGTGATAGGTTCAATTCTAGCGTCAAGGCTGCCGTTCTTGAAACACTGGCTCTATTATTATCTAAGGTTAAGAGTTTATTAAATAGGCTTTTATTGTTTTGATACTTTACATATTAATTTCACGAAATATGGAGGATGAGTTTCTTTTAGTTGAACATGTCAATCTCAGGAATAACTTATGTAATAAAAAAAATTTGTTGGATATTCCATTAATGGAAGAAGACTATAAGCTTATATTATTTATATCATTTTAATATAAACTACCATAGTTATCTTGGTCACTTGGAATGTGTGATGTTGTGTCGTACATAACTCTTAATTATTTTCTTAAGACCACGCGGGCAAAGAAGAAACAGGTAAAAGCTAGTGTTATGTATACGTATTTTGCAGGTTGGAGTAATGCTGAAACAGTTCCTGCCTCAACTACAAACAACGTTCGTAAAAGGTCTGTCGGACGCCAACCGTCCAGTGCGCATCAAGGCGGGGCTGGCCCTCTCCCAGCTGGTGCTGATCCACACGCGCGCTGACCCCCTGTTCTTGGAGGTGCACAACGGCGTCAAGAACGCTGAAGACGTGGCTATCAAGGAGACCATGCTTCAAGCGCTCCGCAGTGTCATCACCAATGGTGGTTCCAAGATGTCCGAAACGACAGCCCTCGCAGTGCTTGCTATGTTGACGAGCCCGGCAATGCTCGCGCATGCAGAAGACGCGCCCCGTGCTGGTGCTGGTGGTTGTCTCGGTGCATTGCTGCACTGCCTAGCACCTGCCCATCGCGATGCAGCGTTATTACACCACGTGCTGGCAGCTGGTAATCCTACCTCGACCCACCACTCTCATACACCGGAAGACTGGCTCCTCACCCATGGACGATCCTGTGCGTTATTTGTAGCCCTCAAGGAAACACCGGACAGTGTCTATCGTGACCACTTCGAGGAGAAGATAGATAAGGCCCTACTTGGTTACCTCGCGAGTGATAAGACGCCTATAGTGTGTAATGGTATCAGGGGTATCGGGTACCTTATGTGCTATCTGCTCAAGAATGACAGGCCCGTACCGGCGAATATACTTTCTCAGTTTGTTAGGGTGAGTACAAATTTAATATAAATTTACTATCGTTTTACGTAATATTATTATTGTAAATAATTATTATAGCTAAAATAAAAAAAATATAAATAGAAAATAAAAAAATTGAAACAGTAAAAGGAATGGAGTCCATCCAGGTCAATTCTGTTAAATAATATTCAATGTGAATATTACATTTTAAAAAAAGCACATATTTTGTTGTATGTTCATATAACATTGTATGTATTTCTGTGTTTTGTAGAGCATGAACCACAACAATAACGAAGTGAAACAACTAATGGCTCGGGCGAGCACAGTGGTAGGACGGGCTGAGGTGGTAGTCCCAGCAGTGGGGGGCGCAGGAGCCGACGTGCTGCGCGCGCTGCTGCCCGCCCTCGTCAACGGCACCAAGGAGAAGAACACGTATGTGCGGGCGAACTCGGAGATAGCACTGAGAGCCGTGCTGCGCTTACCGCACGATGAAAACTTCCACCAGGTACTTGCTACTGTTTGTGTTTTACTAATAGTTGTGCAGATTGTACTAAAGTATCTTTCGACCACTATAATATTCATTTTACAATTACTTAATTCTCTTTATTTATTATCTGTTCGCTGTATAAGTATAGTGTAAAAGTATTTTAATATTCAATTAAAATCATCCACTACTGAACAACTGACTTACAAGACTGACTTGGCATAGATAATATTAAATTTTTAAAACTACTTACTATAAAAATAGTCTAACAATAAACTCGATCGTTATAGATTGGGTTCCCTCTTGGGTATAAATAAATTGTTGCCATTTCCTCTAATAACGTACTCGCCAACCCTGATCTATGCGAGGTGCAGCGTAAAGCTAAAAAAAAATATTGATTTCAGCAATGCATGTCTCTACTGGAAGAGGGTAGTCGCGAGGCGCTCAGCGACGTGGTGACGCGCGTGCTGCGCCGCGCCGTCGCTGACGGACGCGATGAGGACCTGGACTGCACCCTCGTCACTTGAGCTCCTCTAATTTATAAATATATGTCTTTATAATTATTGTCTATATTGTTTTATTTTTTTTCTAATAGGCATCATAGACAATAATTAAGATGATTGGATAGTCTTAATAATGTAATTTGGAAATTAACCTTTGGGAATCTTTGAGTTCTATAAATGTAAAAAACTTTGTTTTGATGCCACTACTCCCTACTCTGCTATGCAGGAAACAGACTAAGCTGTTTGGTGAAACAAATAAATCATTTTAACAGGATTCTAACAATTTATGTTAAAGTTCCTGATTTTTTTATACTAGTCAAAGCAGAATAAGAGCCACTACGTATTTTTACACTTTGGGTTGATTTGTTCACATGAATGCAATATTGAGTGGTTATGTTACGGTCATCTTAAGTAGTGACAAGTCCTATTTGAGTATACCACCAGTAAAAAATTGTTAAAGTGGGTAGATTTAGAGATTTTTTGGAACCACTTCATTTTGCTCTTATTTAAGTTGATAGTTAAATTCCGTCAAGTTTGGAATTAGTCTTTTACCGTTCAAATTTTGATTAACTATCGTGTTAATTGATATTTGGCAAACATTGTCGCGTATTCGACGACATGAAGATTTGCCAACCATAACCAGAGCTGGAACTTTAATTCAAAAAGGACATTCAAGGTGTTCTATAATTCTACAGCTCGGCTATTCACTAAGAGCTATTCAAATGTTTGGAATCGTTTTCAAGAGACAGGAACGTTATCTAGAAGACGAGGATCAGGCAGACCGCTATGTTCGGTTGACGGCGCGAAGAGAGCGTTTTATTAGCGCTCAAAACATACAAAATCGCTTGCGTCTAGCCATAGGTACCCGCGTTAGTGACCACACCACTATCAACTGCTCATCGTGCAAACCGTTAAGCATTTTGCAAATAGGCAAGGCAACATCTTGACTGGGATATAAGTGACTGGAGCAGAGTTATTTACCGATGAGAGTAAGGTGAAATTTTTTAGTGATGATCGGCGCATTAGGGTTTGGAGACGTGAAGGCGAGCGATTTTCAGGTGCTTGCATCCGAGAAAGTGACTATCTATCTATCGAGTAGAACCGAGCTAGTAATCCTAAATGGAGGCACTGTAACAGCTCAGCGATACATGCTCAGATAATTGGTGCAAGATTCATGTTGATACACGACAATGCACGCGCACACACTGCTCGAGCCACCAGAGCAGCTCTAGAGGAGGCTGATATTGAGATGTTACCATGGCCCGCTAAGAGTCCAGACCTTAACCCGATAGAATGCATGTGGGATCTCACACTCAAACGAAGCGTTCGAAGCACTGACCGACCCGTACCGTAGCGACAGCTGATTGAAGTTCAAATGAAGCTGGGAGCAAATTCCTCAAGAAACAGTAAAATACCTAATTGAAAGTGTGCCTTTCAGGCTTCAGAAATGTGTACCAAAAAGAAGGATATGAACGATAGTCAAGAAAACGAAAAAAAAGCTTTACAATTGCTAAATCTAATTGATAGCCTTATGAACCGAAATGATTTTATTTTGTCAAAATGAGTACTCGGCTAAAAAAAGTTGTAAGTTTAAAAGTAACTCAGATCAATTATTGATTTTAATTAAATCTTAAGTTAATTACATTATAAATGGTAAATTTATTCATTAGATTTTTATCATTTCTTTATATCTAAATTCCAAAAACACATGAGTATACTTGAAAATTATGGTAGAACTGATTTTGACTAGTGTATAATAATTAAAACCACATTATTACAGCTCAGCATATTTTATATAAATTTCTACTCTTGAACCCATGCATGTTTACACCTTCTTAATTATTTTTTTATTATTTATACTAAAGTTTCTTGTTCTTACTTTCTACAAAATATCTGATAATACAAATACAGAAATGAAATACTAAATTTCTCAACATTTTAATTTATTTAATAAAATGCATTCAATACAATAAAATAATAAAAATAAATGATATATTGTTAAGATTTTCAGTAGTAATAGTTCACAAAGTTAAAAGCAAACATAATTTGAGCAATTAAACATGATTTGATAAGCATAAAAATTTGGGAAGATTGTGAGAAAATTGTAAAAATATAATTTTAAAATATGTCTATTGAGTATATTGCTGAAACATTAAGTACTCTTATACGATAAAATACATCTACTAAACTATAGGTATGGAATGTGTATAATTTGGCAATAGAGATTTAAAACTCTTCTTTTGCACTTTTCTTCTCAAAACCTCTGCTTTTTAGTTGTTCATTACATTCTGCCCGATCAAGGTTAGACAAAGGAATGCGTTCAAGTTCATTTTCGCTTTCTCCAATCATTATCAGCTCTGGTGGCATTCCAGTAATGAATTTTACTTCAACACGGTTGTAGGTGGGAGCATCGTCCAAAATAAATTTCTTCACTTCAGGCAAGCGGTTTAAGGAACATCCTCGGCATGACTGCAAAAAAATTAATATATGTTAATCAAAAAACCTCTTAAAAGCTAAAATAGCTTACAAATGAACTAAAAATTTATAATATAATTTTTTTTTTATTATAACTTATTAAGTCTGTTTAGCCAGATTGGCTAGGTTTAAATATTAAAGAACTTTTACAACTTAATTTGTACAATATACACTTATTTTAGAAAACGTATAAAAATATTGTAGAATATTTTTTTATTAACTTTCACCAATGAGAACCAGCAATACTTTTTGTCGTATAAGTATAGTATAGTTGTATTGCTTAATAATATATTCTTCTAAATTGAATTCTATTTGAAAAATATAAAAAAAATAAGACAATAAGGGGCGTAAAATTTACTAAAGCTTCTATTTACCTCAATTCTCGCCGAAACTATATCCGAATTTTCGTATCCAGCAACCAAATATATGAAGCAGGTTGCTACGACAAGTAATTGTAAATTGTACGACATATTCGCAAAAGTAATGAGAGAATTCTATTAATTTATATAAATTAAAAGACCATAAAGCTTCAAATACTTAAGAATTAAAGCGGAAATGGAATTTGACTTTTGAGTAATAAATCATATGACAATTTAGAAATTGTAAGAATTGACAGATGACAAAAGTTGCCATCGTGATTAAAATTTTAATTTAAATTACGTTATGATGTTTTGAGACATTCAAGTTATTTTTGAACTTAGGTGCAGTAAAACGTATTTGCAAATTAAGCTATAAAATTCTCATCCTTATATATATCTATATATATAAAAGGACTTGTGCTGACTGACTGAGGTAAGACGCACGCAGAGCCGTAACCGCTGATGGTAGAAACGTGAAATTTGGGCAGATGTTTATTTTCATATTCTGGACATCCACTAAGAAGGGAATTTGAAAAATTTTAACCATAAAGGGATGAAATAGGGGTTGAAAGTTTGTATGGATTTTTTTTTAATCTGTACCGATTTTTATAAAATTTGAAATTCAGACTCTTAAAAATATTTCATTTAACACATGTTTCATGGTTTTTAAGAATTCACCCCCCAAAGGGTTCAAATAAAGGGTTGAAAGTTTATATGGAAAAATCTTTAAATTGCCACCGATTTTTATAAAAAATTAAATTCAGACTTAAAAATATTTTATTGAACACATGTTTCGTGGATTTTTAGAATTCACTCCTAATAAGCGGGCGAAGCCGCGCGCGCCCTCTAGTCTAAATATAAACTCTTATTGTACGCTCACATTCTTACCAAGACTCGGGAAGCGTTCATATTAATAAGCTTAAAGTGTAAGTGTTTAAATATCATTATACATTTATGAGTGCGTTAGTATAGTCTTCAGCCAGACTGTCTGAGCAAACAAGCATGGCAAACGTGGATGTCGAAGGAAAAGATAATCAATTGTTGACATTCAAGCTAAGGTCAGAGCTCCTTTAGTTTGGCCTCCCAAAGCCAGTAAAACTAACAGCATACAGCTATATAGGTAGTATTCCCTCCACAAGTAGGCACAGGACACTGTCCCTAACACAAAAAATGACAATTTAACAACAGTAAAAAAAGACATGAAAGAATTAAATTATCAAATGCATAATATATAAATAACAATGTTTCAAATATTTCAGCTGAGTTACCATCCGTATGAATATAAATTTTTATTACTTGGCTTATATTAAAATAAATAAGTAAACTTGTAAATGAATATAATATTGCGCAGCAAAACACATTTCTCGGCAGAAACTCATCCTCATGTGTTAGTTTTTCTTTCCTAAGTGTGGAATAACACTTTAAAAATGTTTAAAAATATTTGAAATATAGTATTCTCTCTTGCCAAACGATAATTCTTAGTAATCTTTGGGTAGCGGAAATTTGTAAAAATCTCCCTACAGAGATACTGCCAACATAAATAAGTTGTAACAAGCGTATAAAAATTTTGACGTAGCTTGGCGAGAACGTATGGCTTAGTGGTCAGAGCGCCTGGTCGGTTTCCATGAGGCGTGGGTTCGAGTACCCGCTACGTTCAAATTTTTATACGTTTTTTAAATAAGTATTTTTCTTTCCTAAGTGTGGAATAACACTTTGAAAATGTTCAATAAAATTAATCAATTTAAACAACATACATAAACAGCAACAATTTTAACAAAAAAATCTCACTAATAAACTACTATGTTAAATTTTAGTATTTAGCTAAGCTGTGGCTAGAAGTACAGATTAAATAATTAAATACACATTCAACATAATTGTACTTGTCAAATATTATAACTTCTTTATTTTAGTTGTTTATAAGTTGTTGTATAAAAGTGATTCTAAAGTTCTTAAGTCTAAACTTTACAAATAATACATAAGCTAAGTAAGATACTGTTGTTCACTTTATTTGTGTTCTATTTCACTTTGTACGATACAATCTTCATATACGAGTATAGGTAAAACTGACAATATCTATGTGGATATAAGTATTCAAAATATTTTTTGGGAAAACAAATTGATGTTGAGTGTGGGCCGTTAGCTATCATCAGTTATCTCCTTATATAGTAAGTAATCTGTTATATGCTCAACATTCATTACTCACAATTTTAAAAAGTTCATTGACATCTATTTATGTTACAAATAATTGATTATTTATGCAGGATAACACATTTTTTTAACTTTATTTGTTTTATTTCATTGATGACTCATCATTATATTTGATTAGTTATAATTCTTGAACAGTCAAAATCAGTACAATATTATAATCTCTTTGGTTGTATTGAACACAACAATTCTAATATTTAAATATAATTAATTAATTTATTATATTAATTAATTATAAATAATTCTAATATTTAAATATAATTGAGGTTTAAACTTAACTTCTAAAATTAATATATCTTAGCATGGTAAATCATCTATATCTTGGCATTACCATGGCTGATAATGTACTTCCATTCAACCTTCAAACTAATCAGATAAAAATAAAAAAGAAATAAAATAAAGTAGAGGCTGTTGTTGTGCAGGAGCACAAGGAAGTGATTGCTACGCGACGGTTGTGGGTTTGATGCCCACTCGAGGAAGTAAATGATTATTTATTAATGTCTTTGCTCTGGCACCAAGGCTAAAGCCAATGTTGAGTTCTGCCACTCAATACGCAATGATGCTTTGCTGTGTACGGGATGCTGCATGAAACTGCTTTAATTTGATTTTTTTTTTTTAAAACTAAGTAGTATGCCTCAAATTATTTAAATTATGGTATCCATCACCAAATGATAAAATATTTGATTGATAAATGGCTATTAATTAGCCATGATTACTAAAAAAAATTATCTGATACAATTTTGTTACCATGTTATATAATAAACTTTTTTCTAATCAGTAGGTTAAACACAACTTTACAAAATGCAAGAAGAGCATAGAAAAGCTATCCAGAATAATTTTAAGTCTTTAGTTGAGCAAACAGACTTGGATACAATGGTAACAAATCTGTATGAAAAAGGAGTGTTTTCAAGCCAAATGATAGAAAAATATAAGGTAAGATTCTATTATTACAATCTAATAAATAAAAATCATAATACTTTATGTATAAATAGTTAAAATTATGATGACACAATTATGGCACTGTTAACCTTTAAATTGTATTAATATATTTTAAAAATAAATATTTACTACATTTAAATGATTTTTATTCTTTGTCTGATAAGCCAAAATAAATCAGTAACATTGGGTTCAACTCAGCAGAGAGTGCAGTGCAGTATCTTAACACAATATTTTGTCTACCAAAAAACAACAATTTTGAATTTGTTGTATGCTTTTAGCATATTCAACTTTTTACGAAAAAATCAATGTAACTTACATTTTTTAGTACACAAGTCTCTATTTTTATTAGCATTGCATTTGTAATGCTGACGTTACTGCCATTAAAAAACTAGCCATTCAGCTTAAGACTTAAATAATATGTGTAGCAATATAGCATTCATTTTAAAGAACATTTTTTTATTCAAAAATAATGCTTAACTGCCGGAAATTTAGTCTCTTTAACCACAAACATTTTGTTTCTTTCTATTGATAAGATAAAAGTTACTTTGCTAATTTTATTTTGTCACTTCACCACTTTGTGGTTAGGCAAGTATCTGCCCTCTTTAGAATATTTGAAAAGTCTCTTCATTACAACTATGCAAAAGTTTAATTAAACCTTTTAAATTTGATTAATTAAACCTTTTGAATTTAAATTTGGGACTAAAAATAATAGTTGTGGTGCAGGGGCATTTACTGGGACTGAAAAATCAGTTGGATGTGGATTTGACTCCACTTAAGGAGATTAAATATTTATTAACATTTATATTTTCATTTCTTCGCTCTGTTGTCGAGGCAAAGCGCGGCGTCGAGTTCCGACACTCAACACGAAAGTGAAGAAGAGAATGTCTTAACACTAGGCTCCCTCTGTCTACCCTGCTGTATACGGGATACAGTTTGAAGCTGACTTAATTTTTTGAATTTTAATATTTAAATATAAGACCTGGTTAAGACTTTTTCATAGAAATGTAGAATATAGAATGAAAAAAAGGGTTTGAAAACCTTTTTTTAGGCACACAGGGCTCCCTTTGCCTCCCTTGCGAGATGTGGGTGCAGCGTGAATATTAAAAAATAAACCTTTTTTTATCTTTACCTCTATCACCTATTCATTTTCTCGAGCAGTAATCGAACCCACACCCAGTCGAGTTTACAGTCACACATTTGTGTCCCTGCGCCATGAGTGGCATCATCAATCTTTATTCTGCAAATAATCTGATCTTTTATAATAACTTTATTTATATGACAGGATACAAATAAAGATGTCAGAAATAGAAAACGTCTTTTATACAGCGACATAATGCGACGTGGACCAGAGGCTTTTCAACATCTTTTAGACGCCCTCATGGAAAACGGATATTGGGACTTAATACGTGACTTGGACCCGAAAAGTTTACCTCCGCACTCTAGACGACGGACTCCTCTTCCTGCTACAAGTATTTTTTCTTTTTTTTGTCACACTGTATTCCACATATAGCAGGATAGGCAGTGAGCATCAAATTTTTGAAATATTACTTGTTGAGTGGCAGAACTCAACGCCGCGCTATGCCTTGTTGCCAGAGCAAACATAAAAATATTAATAAATAATAATTTATTCCCCCGAATGAGGATTGAACCCATAACCATCGCGTTTTTAGCTTACAGTCTTACACTTGTGCCACTGCGCCACAATGGCCTCGTTCGGTATTTATTTTCTCGTTAGCAGTGAATTCTCTTATCTCATTAGGAGTGAAAGAGGCATTAAAAGAAAAAGTAATTTGTAGATTTAGTAGCATACTATTTTTTTGTCGCAAATTAGTATTTTTAGCAAAAAGTTATTGTTATTTTTTGTACTGTAGGCAAGAGTTCCGGCGACAACAACTTTGTAAGCATTCGAAAGGAACGAGAGAAAAAAGCGAAGAGTGCACCTGACGTCAATAAAAGTCAGTAAATTACGTATGAACATTTCTAATTTTTTTTCCATTCATATGATTGGGCATGTTCCATAAAGGTACTAAGTGTTAACATACATCATTACATTTTCATTTTCAAAAGTACATATAAGTATTAATATTTTGAATTTAGACCATTTGGCTTATTTGTGTTCTATATTGCACATTTTTTTCAAATATTTGTTATAATTTTATCGGTGATAACATTAATTATAATCGGTCCATAAAAGTTACAAAAACGAACTTCCGATTTTGTTACTTATTTTGAGTGTGTTTTTTATTCTTTCTTTCTCATTTTTTTGCCATTTAAAATTTAACAAGACTATGAGGTGCATGCAATTTTATAAATTAATGTATATTTTTTGTAGATGTGGGGATTATTCCTCCAGCTCCGCCTGAAAATAAGGAACCCTTAGATCCTGCCAAAATTCCACATTTTAGAGTCAACAAATCTGAAAAGTTTATGGAAGAAACGGGAGATGGTATGTAACAGTACAATACTACATCAAATTCAAAATTCATATTCAAAATATTCTTTATTCAAATAGACTTTTACAAGCACTTTTGATTTTTTTTCTATTTGAAACAACTGAAGTGAATCTTAATACTAAATTCTCTTCTACTACCTCACTAAATGAAAAAATTAAAAGGAAACATTTATTTTTTTAGCTTAAGTTGTATCCCACACAAAGCAGGGCAGGCAAAGCAGGCAGGGGGCTCCTTGGGAACCTAATGTTAAGACACTTCCGTTTCCCACTATCCGCCGAATTCTGGATGCATTGCGTGTAAAGAAGAAGAGAAGTTAACGCCGCGATTTGCCACGTTACCAGAGCAAGGAAATGAAAATATTAAATATTTAATTTCCTGGAGTGGGAATCAAACCTACCTTGTGCGCCTGCGCCGTAACTGGCCTCAAGTTTTTAGCTCAGGTGTAAACATTTTATTAATAGATACGCACTTATTATTTTTACAGGCTTCACTTTATATCGCACTCGGGGCCGTCAGAGAGGTGTGCTGGTAATCTTTAGCTATGTGGACTTCAATGATATGGAGCCCTATCGTAAAGGAGTCGATGTAGATTGTATGAAACTGAAGTATTTATTCATTGAATTTGGCTTCACTGTGCTTGCTTATAAGGATTTAACAAAGGATGTAAGTTTTTTTTCGTATACATATATAAAAAAATAATATAATATATATTAACAGGCATACCGGAAATATTTTTTTATAATGAAATTAAGGGCCGAGTGGAAAGAGTAGACCAAATGTATTTTCTGTGTACTGTAGGAAGGAGTGAAATAAGCATTATTGTATTAATATTTCTTGCATAAATGTTTACATCATTTTCTGCTAGAATATTTGAACCAAAGGCCAAAAAGTTCCAAATTATCAAAATGCATAGCTTGGAAATCACCATTTATGCACACGCGCTTAAAAGCACCTACTTTCAAGACATATGTACGAAAAGATTTGTAATATGTTGTCAAGAGATGTGCCTTGTACATAAGAAATCAATACTGTAGAGCCAGCCGTAAAAAAATATATTCATTCTATTTATTGGCTGTATAAAATAGGGTGAAAGTCAAACAAGATGCGAAAAGGTTATTACAGAGAGCATAAAATCGATACTTACCAAAGCTATTTCTGGCTGTTTTTTTCTGTTTCTGATATATGTAATATATTCTTTTTATGATACAAATTTGTAATTATTTAAAAAAAATACAAATTTGTATTATATATGGAGAAATTACTAATGTTCACCAGTTTTTTTCAATTTGTTCAAGGTTCAAGATTTGTTTTTTTTTTCTAAATATTAAATAAATTTAAATCAATTATTTGTACAACAGGCTAGATGGCGTTCTTTGACGTGTGGAATAGTATAAAACAAATATATTTTTTTCTCTTTGTCTTTTATTTATATTACACAAAATTTATATAAACAACTAAAAATATTTATCAGTGTCAAATCAAATTTGGAAAGCTGATTTTAATATAGCAAACATTATTTTTAAAATATGGAGGCAAAGCGCGGCGATGAGTTCCGCCACTCAACATACAATGCTTCTGGAATTCGGCGGAAAGTGGGGAACGGAGTGTCTTAACACTAGGTTCCCTCTACCTACCCTGCTGTGTGTGGAATACAGCGTGAAGCTTGATTTTTATTTATTTTTTTATTATAAGTTACATAGTATTTATTTATTTACACAAAACTAATTTAGTTCTTTAATTTATTGCATTAATTTTGCACTTTAAAAAGCTTGAAAAATATCTAAAACCATACTGTCTCTCAAATAGGAAACACTGAAAACCCTCTCCAGCCTTAAGGAAGTCGTAGGAGGGTCGGAATGTCTCTTCATAGTGGTATCCTCGCACGGCCACGCACGCTCCAACACCAGCGACAACGACTTCCGGTGCCACGACGGCAGCCTCATCAGCACCAGCGAGATGGTGGAGCTGTTCAACAATAAGAACTTCCCCGTGTTAAAGGGAATTCCCAAGGTGTTCATATTTCAAATGTGTCGGTATGTTTACTATTCTTATTTCTATTTTAATCAATAACAAGTTAGGCCAATAAATAATATTTAATCGCAAAAATATTTTAAAAAATATTATTTTGTTGTTTTTATATGTTCAATTTTTATTGCGTATGAACGTAATTATTATATACAATTTCTTATATGATGTTATGTAGTTCAGATTATGAAAATCTGGGACTCGGATACATTCAGTTAATATTTTTTTCTCTAATATAGATAATAATCTATGTCGTTGCGAATTAATAATAATAATTATTATTAAAAAACCTTTATTTTCTTCTCACAAAGCTTGTTCTTAATAAATACACATTTAATAAAGAAACCAGTGGCGAACATTGAAAAGCTAATTTGAGAGACTGGTGTCCGTAATGGGTTTACACACTATCCACACATATACCTGTTTTACTACTCTATAAAAGGGTGAGGGCCTGATGGTGTATCAGGCCCTCACCCTTTTATAATCTACAATAAGATTGGTTTCAGATAGAGTAAATATTAATATTATAAGTAAATATTATAGACCTTAGGACTAATCATTAGTATTATGTATCTATTAATAATTAATTTAAGCTTACATGTTCAAGTGTGTGTATGTAAGTGTTTGGGTGTGTGTGCATATGTGTGTGTGTGAATCTATGTATGTGTCTTAGCTTATTATTTAGAAATTAAGAATAAATTTTCGGTTTCATCAGTTACAGCAGTTAAGCCATTCCGCTACAAGGTTTTACATTTATACTTAGGTATATTGATAAGTACTGTTTTACTTTATTACATAAAATAATAAAGTAGATTTACTTTATTACATAAAATAATAAAGTAAAACAGTACATATATAGGGAAATAGTTGTTTTAAAATTGCTTATGGACAAATGTTTTTATTCTTTTGGAAACATGTGTACTTTTGCGATCATAGACAATTGCAGAGTGCTTCTTTAGGATAATATATAATACAAATTATGGTTTGTCACTGAGGCTTTGCATATTCGTTGGAAAGTTAAGAAAAGAGTGATATAACAACGTTTTTGTGTCAGCCCATCTTATTAGTGGTGGAATATATTTAAATATTAAAGAAAATAAAATATTTTTCTATCTATATCAATTTTGTAAAATTCAAAGTTTCTATGAGACCAAAAATAAATCAGAGAGAACGGAAATACTGTATAGTTAACGTGTAGTGGCAGCTCATTGTTCACTGACAATGAAAATAATCAAAATAAGAAAACTCTTAAAATTAAGTTTGCGCAAGCCACGACAAAAAAATATTTAAACTAGTGTTTCAACAGGGGCCAAGAGAGGGGCTACCAAATGTTGTCCGCGACGACGTCCGACGGCGCCCCCTACGTCGCCTCGCCCGCCTCCCCCTCCGCCGCCGCCCCCGCCCCCGCGCCCGCCCGCGTGCCGCGCCCGCCGGACCTGCTGCTGGAGCGCAACTACTCCGATATACTCATAGCGCACTCTACTATACCCGGTATGGTTAAACATAGCAATACACTCATTAATGTAACCTTATTATAAGAAATGAGACGAGAACTTATTTTAGAAGCGTGTAAAATTGATACAAAATAAAAAAAATATAATGTATCACTTACTTGATTTTGCTTGTATCAAAATATAATTATTATTTAATATAGTATATTTCTTTTGATATATAAATACAAACGACAGTTTAAGGTGTTTATGAGAGTTTGGGTCAGCTGTCGATGGTAAATATCATGCATAGTTTAACCGAAATGTACCAATAATTTTTTCTTTAGATTCAATTGGCTAAGCTGATTTTTTTATACAGAGATGATTTATTTTATATTGCATATTTCATTCATTCATACGCTACCTTCCCTATTCCATCCCCACTTAGTATAGTAAGGCCAATGTAGCGCGGCCGCTTTGAGACTTTCTGAACTTTACGCCTTGTTCATTCGACACCAAAATAAACATCGTAAAGATAAATTTATGCTTCCATTTACAGCTAACTTCAGGGCAGCCACAACTCGTCGACCGTACTTTACTTATCACTCTTGTCACTTTACAGGCAACGTTTCCTACCGCGACGAAATCGAAGGTTCATGGTATATCCAGGCTCTGTGCGAGGTGTTTGCGGAATTCGCCCATCGATGCCACGTAGAAGAATTGTTTACGTTAGTGGACCGTAAGTTGCACGCCGCGCACCGCATACAGACCTCCTCCGTCGACCGCTGGGGCTTCAACAGCCGCCTGTACCTGCATCCTGGACTGTTTGAAACTCTGAATGCACCCCTCGATCAAGCTATATAGTGATAACGAATGTTACCGTGAATGTAGTGTATATTCAAAGTTTACAGGAATATTGAAGTTGACCGACCACCAATTTTAAACTAAATAAAGATTTTGAAGCTAGCCAATTGAACCGTACGTTGTAACGGTAACGGTACAGTAAATATTTTAGTACCATCGAAAGTAATCGATTGTGCGATCAAATTATACAGGGATATTAAATCCTCGAAACAAACGAACCCTCGGCCAATCTATTTTGTACTATAGAAGGTAACTAATTAATCAACAAATATAGTGATTGTAAGTTAATGCTCAATGTTTTTTCGTTTTTGTATATCAATAGTTAAGGTAACTTGTTCTAAAAGTGTTTATGAAACAAAAGGTGTAATTTTATTGTTTTAGTCATATAATAATATATAAATAATTAAATAGAATTACAAACTTAACAAAACTGTAATTATAAATGGCCTTAAGTTACATGTTAATAATTAATTTTGAAGGTGCAGCTTATCAATGAATATCAGGTTGTTATTTTTCTAAGTTAGTCATAATTTTTTACTAGTATTTCTTGGATGGTATCTAAGAGGTGTAAGTTCAAATGGTCACTGTTAATAATAAATACAACGTAAGTAAACTGCCAATATTAAAACCAATACATTTAAGTGAATAGGGATATTTTTTATAATATTTAATTTTATCTTTTATTAAAATAATAAAAGTTTTTGTTACATTTCTACTAACAATTATGTATTTTTATATTATAAATCTTGATGCTAAATATTATTTCGGAAATATATTTGTTTAATATCTATTTAACAAGACTATGAAAAATAAACATTTTACCCAGAAACTATTCGCTATAAAGCTTGTTTTAGATATTATAAATTTAAAAAAAGGAATTTTCTATTATAAACGTAGTTTCACCTATTTTAAGACCAGAAGAAAAAAATTGCTGAAATTGATTTTAAATATTAATTTATTAGACTTGTGAAGAAAAATATGAATTACAGTAATGATTGTCCTTTACCTTTTTTTTTAATATATGAATTTTGTATTAATTTTTTACTGCAAGTATAAACTCTATTGACTGCATTTATTACTAAAAAAATATTAATATTGTATTTTTGTACTTTTTTATATGTAAATAAAAAATAAAAATATCTTCCGCCTTAGAAATGCATTTTATTTTGTTACCACAGATACATTGAATACAAAAATATACATAAATTATTTTTTTTAAATTGTTACATCTTATGAAGGTTAACAACAAACAACATAAAATATTAAATATAACATATTAGATAAAATATTACTTTTTTTTTATAAGATATTCTTCTTCTTCTTTGTTCTCCACAATTGGCTAAAATCAAACGACAAACGATTTTCCGACATGCTCGTTTCCATCGTATTGTTGAAACGACTGGGCCATTTTTAAAATCTAGCTTATGCTTTTGTACGCCAATATTGCCAATTACAATGTAATATTTCACAACCATTAAGTAACTTTTGCGTACAATATCTTTTAATTCAATGTAAACATTTGTTGAGTAAGATTATATTGAAAATATTTCCATCTTTATTTATTTATATAAAATATCCTCCTTTTGTAGGTCTAGAAACTTACAATGTTAACTTAATTCGATAAGGAGAAAGAGCGTCGTATCTTATAACATCACTTAAACAAACTTAAAGATTCATTCGCTCGTTCATAAATGATGTAACAATGATTGCTTTTCAATTGAGCATTACAATAAATAACGATATTACAGTAAGTTGTACGTCGTCGCCGACGCCGTAGTCGCGCTGATATGAAACGTTTCTTCCAAAAAGGTCTACCTATCTGACACTGAGGCCACGAAAATACTAACCTTACTCAAGTTAAGCCACTGCCTCACGCAGTGCCTATCACTCATCTTGCCATAGCTATTACATTTTTCCATACTTTTTGAACTCATATATCCGACTTCCTTATTAAAGAATTCTATGTATTGATTCATCTTTTCCAACCATCGCTGCATGGGGTTTATTAAAGAGCTCTGATACAGCCAGTTGAGGACCGACGTTTTAGACCACCATGGCTCAAACGTCCAGTCATATGTGATGACACAGTCATACCAGGTTCGTTTAGGCTCAATCACCTCTTGATACTTCGTCCACTTATCGCAACATCTCAGATTGTTAATAACAGATTCTTCAGATGTGTACAATTGTGTTTCGACAGTGGCGTTAGAGAGGTTAGTCGTCAATTCATTTTGGTAATTGTGACTGAGCGTAGTGTCGATGGCTGTGGAGACAGATCCTTTGGCCGCTATGTACTGAAGAGTCGGGAGCCAGGTTTGGGAGATGACGAGGGTGGAGGTGACTAGCGTTAGGAGACCGGCTACGTAGCTAAGCGCCGCAGCTACACATGCAGCTGACACGGACTTCACCACGTCACTGACCAGCACGGTATTGTATGACGCTACCAAGTCTGTATATGTAAAGAAGCCCCGAAGCTGTGCTTGCCTTAAGGCTACTTGCCGTTCCAGCCACAGCAGACCCTCTTCAAATGACTTATCACTCACAAAAACATTCCAATCCTGTAACATTTGAATTTTATATAAATTGTTTCATTTTTAAGAGATGCACAAATGTTGAGTAAATACTCGTACTTATGAAATAAAAGATCTAGCAAAAGTAAGTTAAATAAAAAGTTATGATACATACAATGGCATTCAGGAATTCCACTTCGAGTTTCTTAAGTTGGTCCAGGTCCAGACCTCCCGATGCCGCCCACTCGGAACATATTACTTCATCGTCTTCACCATCATCTTGAAGGAATTTATTGCTAACCATCTGAAAAAAAAACATGATTCCTCTTATACGAGTACATATCTCTATCTATACATATAATAAAATAGTAAAATAATAACTCATAGCTGTCTTTTGGAAGATATATGAGATAATAGATTTATATTATTGGGGGCATTTATCAGTGTAACAGAACCCTAAACAATGTGATGATTAAATTTTTTGCCGGTTTGTCTGTGCGTCTGTACACGGTAATCTTAGAAACAGCTTAACCGATTTAAATGCAGTTGTCACTATTGTATTTTGGCAAGGTTCCATTAACATTTACCATTTATTTCAATGGGTTCATAAAAATAAAAAACTTATACCAATTTAAAATTATTAGTTTGAGAGTAATATGGATTAGTAAATAAATAAAAGTATAGTTAAAGCGGCCGAAGCCGCGCCGGGTCGTCATTCAATAATAAATAAATATAACAATTTTCAGTATAAATTCTTTTGTAAAATTTTTGATGCCTTTTAAAACACAATTACAAAATAGAGGCTTTCGTTCAGCGACGGGACTGCATCTAACTATACACACGAATTGTCTCGACTCGGGGATATAGTGTATATTTACATAATTTAAATTATTACGACCATCAAAGGTAAGCCACATAGCAACAATGATATCAGTTTTTGCAGGGGCACAACCATGCGAAAGTAAACGTGACCGGTTTTAGGTTCGATTCCCATTCAAGAAAATTAAATATTTATTGTCTTTATGTCCTCGCCTTGGTAGAGGCAAAGCGCGGCGTTTAATTCCGCTATACAACACGCAATGCCTCTAAAATTTGGGAAAAAGTCGGGAATGGAAGTGTTTCCCCTGCCAACAATGTTATGTGCGGGATACGGCGTGAAGCTGCATAACGTGAGTTAAAAAAGAACTTTCCAAAATAAAAAATCTATGTTACCAATGAAACTAAAAATAAATCAGCAGGCACAGCAGCGGTTAAATAGTCAGGGTTGCATCTCTTCAAACGTTCCAAGTACAATATAGCGAGGACCAAGGCGCACGGGGACACGCAGGCGGAGCGCGCGATCTCCGCCGCAGCGTCCGTGTGGAGGCGACGCAGGGACCGACCGCGTTGTGGTACGGACCACAGCTCGCAGGATATTTCTGGAAACGCAAAAAAAAAAAAATTAAAAATCTTCATGCTCCTTGGTTAATTGGTTAATCCAGTCATGCTCCTTACACTAATTTAGATTCGTTGAATATTTTTTTACCATCGTCAATTTGGTGGATAACAATACCAAAATTGAAACACTTCACTCGCTATTACTACTTTCTAATTCTTGTACTAATTCCTTCTTCTTCTCTCCTATTTCTACAGCTGATATACGCAAGCATGTGTTATCAATTAAATCCGATGATACTAGTTCTGATAATATAATGGTGTTTCATTTTACAACAATAATTTTATTATTTATTTTGTTTGAAAAAATCTAATTTTAATTGTATTAGGCTTTTATGGAGTAGTTAAAACAGTGGTTTCATTTAAAGTGGTGCTGACAAAAACACTACATATATGTAAACAAATGTAACAGTGGTATAATTTTTTTGGTTCTTGAATGTTCTATGTCTATTTCTGTATCAAATTGTTATTGTGACAATAAATTAAAGAAAAATTAACAAAGGTAAATTTTGGGCTAATTGTGTTTAAAATGTTTTACTTGACTTGAATAAAAAATAATGACAAACTAAATAACAAGTAATACTAATCTCTATTTTATTATTGATAAATACTGTTATTCTCTATTTGTTCTGTAGATAAAAAACAAAAAGGAAATTAGCATTTTAATTCAAAATTTAACCTATTTTATTATGACAATTATAATAACCAAAATTTAAAAATATTATACCAGTAACAGGAAGGCTTAAGCAGGGAAGAGTTGGTAATTGGCCATAATACAATGTCTTGGTGATACGATTCAAAAACTCCTTGTGGTCTCCCATTGTCTGCAAAACAAAAATGAATTTTGAATAAAATATTGAAATAATGTTTATAACATTCTAAGTTTATTGAAAGTGGTGATAAGCACATAATATGAATATTTTATAAAATATTTATGATGATAAGTCAACACATTGTTTAATTAGTTATGGTGCTTGAACAGCACTTGGAAGGCTGAAAACGAAATTTAAGTTACTTTCAAAAGTAAATTTTTAGTTTAAAATATGTACATCAATTATTTGTCAGTCCATTTTAAAAGTTTTTAATATTATTTTTTGTAGATGTTCAAAAATTTAAATGTAATCATAAACAAGAGCAAAATATGTTATGCATTTATATATTTTTTAATATTATCAGTATAGCTCATAAAAATACCCTTAATATATTAGGTGAGTAATATTGTTATCGTGAGTCGTGACATCCAACCTGTTGTTCGAATTTACCGATTCAAAAGGTTAAGTAAAGTATCAAAAGTAAAGGGTAAAAGGTTGTTGACAGATTTAATGCGACCGTATTAAAATTTATATAAAATTATAATTAAATTATAGTAAAAAATTCATTTAAACATTTGAAATGTAACACATTTATAAAAAATAAATAACATCGTGTTATTTTGGTCTACGTTGCGCTTGACCTCCTTATTACCTTGATCTTGGCTCTCGATCCCTCTTTTCTTCTCTTTGATATATTTGACATTATATTTAATTTATTAGGAGGACAGCAAAATCAAACTCAGACATTTAATTTTGTCCCCAATAAAAATAAAATATTTTTGTGGCAGACGATGCAGAAGACCTCAATTTGGAAATTTTGTTCCGAAATGACAGTGACAGTTTGCATAGAGTATAGAAGAATAATAATTTATAGGATATATTAAAATACATTATTATTAGATCCACACAATAAATAGAATCAGGAAAGGAAATATTATATTATGAACTTACGTTATGAAATTGAACATACTAGAAAAGTATTGATTAAAATTGCTTTAACTTAAAAATTTACAAAAATAAAAACAGTGCAAAACTATTTTAAGACGAGCGGACTAAATACTGTCATTGTCAAACTACTGCGGCTATGATTTTGTCAGTTACTATTTAATAAAAAAATATTTAACGTGAAACTTACGCTTTTTCATACCATTTATTGAATAAAACAATGATTAGCACATATAATTGTATAGTATACTAATTTTTACCGAGCCATCTTTGATATGTTTATATAATTCTGTGGGGTGTGTAGTCTTCTGTCAGTGTTATTGATTTGTTTTATTTGTGAATGAGTATTAAACAAAGATGTAGGTAATTCATATATTTATAAAAAGAAGAAATAAACACTACAAGAAATGCACAAAATATAATTATTGTTATAATGTTATCAACATGAAAACTAAAAGTTTCTTACTGTTTTCAACATCAGTTTTTGCTATAAGCTTATTTTTAATAATTTTCCACTCACAACCACCACAGTCCTTTCAAAGTATTGTGACACAAACACATCAGCATATAAAAGATTTTCAGGTAACTTCTATTTAATTATATGTGGTAATATTTTACTTTTATATTTTTTTGAAAAGAATGAAAGAATATTAGAATGAGATAATGAAATAATTTTGTGAAAATATTTATATTAAAATTATAAATTACACAGCTTTGTTTGTAGTAAAACAAACAAAATGTTTTGAAATTATAAATATATAATAGAATCTTTGAAATATATCAAGTTACACTAGCAATAGTTTTTTTTAATTCAAGCTTAAATATTTTATATCACAACAAAGCAGGTTTCTCTGATCCAGGAGCAACTCCATGATGAGGAGCAGCAGAATCTGGTGCAGGAGGACAAATACCTACGTCTTGTGGGGCTGGAAGGTCACACTGAGCTTTGGCACAACACCACTGTGCCAGTTATTGTGACCCATGGAAGAAATGATGACCATGCACCAATTGTAGCCTTTGTGAGGGATGCTGCAAAACTACCATATACTGTCCTTGTTTATAATTTAGGTTTAAGGCCCTATTCTTTAGCTGTGGTAAGAAAGAATTCATATATAAGTTTGTATCATATCCTATCCTGCCAAGAAAAATAAACCTACACAAATATATGTATATCTAATATTTAATTCAGATAACATTTCAATATAAATATTACAATTTTCCAATTTAATTCAATATGTATATATATTTTTTCCTATAATAAAGTACAAATCAAAATATTCTATTTGTAAATACACAAAATAATTCCAATTCCAGGTGTCAAACTACTGCAACTCATCCAAGTGTGCCATCATTGATTTTGATCTCGAGTTGTTTCCTTCACATGTAAGTGATGGAAGTACCACTGCTTATCGGCCGCTAATCATACAGGTAAGTTATTTCATTTCATTATTTCCTCCCTATACAAGCAGTTAAATAAAACAAAATTAAGTAAATCTTAAAATCTTTAATATTTGTATATAAAATGTGTATAATTATGGCATAAGCATTTTGTGTAATAAGTATAGATTTATGGATGAATTGCTATATGTTTATAATCTTAAGTGTGTGAATAACACTTGAAAATATTATGGAATAACTGCAAGAATTTAATTCTATTTTGTAACACATAATTCAATTTCTTTTTGTTAGTAGTAAGTGTACTTTTTTTCTTGTGGCTGTGGACTTACTACTCGAATTGATCAAAGCTAAAGATTAGTATAAAATGATGTAACTTGAAATCTAGCTATTTTTCATTTGTCAATATCACCTAGATACTTGGTTAATTTATGATATTTTTGTACTACTGTTAAGACTTAAGTATTTGTGATATTTATAAAAGCATTATTAGATAAGGTATGGAAATTTACTTAAGAATTCACTCATTTATCTTTATACTATGAGCATAACATTGGGTTTATATGACTCATATTTAATATTTCTTAGTCATGATGTCTTTACAATTTTTATTTATTATATGTATGTAAATATTTGTAAATGTTTACAATTTTTAAGAATTTCATTTTTATATTAATAATATTGGAGATCTGTAAAGTCTGTAAATGCAAAAAGAATGCAAAGGTTTATTATACATTTTTGTATGTGTGTGTATGTGTAGCTGAAATCTAATTAAAATATCGATTTTGTTTGGAACAGTGCTAAAATTGGCTGAATTCCTTGTAGCTGTCTTAGACGTGCATTTTCAGAATTTATATTAGAGTGTCATACAATTTTGTTACAGCACGCGTTGAGTCGTGTAGGTGGTGTGATATACTGTGAAAGTGACCAGCGCTGGACCGGCACCGCAGCTGAGCTGGCTGCGCTGTGGGCGCGCGTAGCGGGCGGCGGGGGCGGGCTGGGCGCGCTGGGCGTGGCGGCGTGGGCGAGGCGCGCGGCCGTGACGTCACTGACGCACCCGCGCATGTTCCGCTACCTGAGGGCGCGCACCGACGACTTTCTGTTCGTGCAGATGCTGGACGCGTCGCGGGTGCTGGCGGCCGCACGCGCCCCCTCCGCGCCCCTGCTGCGCCGCTGGGTGCAGTGCGCGCTCACGCTCAACTGCCTGGTGCCCATCGGCGCGCAGACCGCCCCCGCCGCCTGCCGCTTCGATAAGAAACCGCAGTACCGCTACTCCGGTTGCCACGGCCAGGACGCGTCCGCGCTCAGCATCCTGCTGGCCGCGCGCGCCGCCTTCGACGAGGCCGCCTACGAGCCCGCGGGCGAGCCCTGGCGCCGCGTGGCGCCCGCCGCCGCCCGCGCCGCCCTGGCCGGCCTGCAGCGCAACGCCACAGACCCCCCGCCGCCCGGGGACGCGCCTCCAGCCCCGCCCGCGCCTCTGTGACCGTCTTAATATGACAACAATACCTGTACATACCCCTGTTCATTCTCTTTCAAGTACAGACACACTACAGTGATATGGATGAAAGAAGTAAAGCACTCAATTTAAGTGCTTACATTTTTTAAAGTATTTAATACAGTGCTATACAATTGCTACATTTTAAATGAGAATATAAAAGAAGCTTGACCAATAAATTTAGCCAGCTATAACGTGATATTTGCAAAAACAATTTTTAGTTTCTATTTTGTAACAAAACTCGCACATAGTCGTAGTAGACCGACAGCTGCTGTGGTTGTGAGTGGAGCATATCACTTGCGACTGAAGTGCTCAAACACGCTTATTTATTTATTATCCACTTTAGTTTATTTTGTAAAGTGTAAATATTCGTATTTATACCTATATTTTTAGTAATTTATTTGTATTATTATAATCTTATTTTGATTATCTGTGACCGTGTTGCAAGGTGGCAAAATGATACCCAGTAACTATATATTATATTACCTTATTATTGAACTAATGTGATTTTTGTTTTATACAAAGTTGAGGTAGTCTCCACACAGATCTTTGATCGAGTACAATCGTAATAACGCATAATTCAATGCTTTAGTATAGTGAAAGGCTTCTTTTTTGAAGTCAATTTAGCATAGTTAGTATAATTTTGTAGCATAATATTGATTTTTTATCGTATACTATTTATCACGCTCCTTTTGGGCCGCAGTCTCGTTTATTTTCTGTTTTATTTTGTTATACACTTGTATATCAAAATAAAAAAATGTTTTTATTTATCTTCCTCAATTTTTATGGTCGCTCTGAGCCTGAGTTCTAATTATTTTATATAACTATTATAATTTTATAAATTGCATTTACACATTTTTTTTTATTTTTATATAAAAAAATAAAAAGTGTCGTATAACCGTTTTTTATCTAACACTTGACAAAATTCTTCATGGCAGCTTTACTCAAGAGTCCAAAATTTTCCATCCAATATAGAGGAACTATTGATGGCTTGGAGCTACTATAAAACGGATGAGAATGATGGTAATTTATGTGCTTACATTATCAGTATTAACCAGTCAAAGTAATCATTTCATAACATTTTAGGATATTATTTCTTACTTTATAAAAAAATGAGGTAAAACATTAGGCGCGAGAAGCGGCTCTTACGTATAAATTGTCTTGCTTTCTAGTCACCACTAGTTTACTTACCGCTGACATTAAAATGTTATATTTTACCGTTGTATATATGTATATGTTACTGTGAAACCGTATTGCTGGCAAATTTAAAGTTTATGTCATTTGAAACTTAAGTGTTTTAAAAACAAATCGGTAATATTGAAAAAAAAAACTAAAATGTCTCATATTTAGAAGTTTCACGGCGATGCTGGACGCGAGAAATCACCGTAAATCGGGCTTTTCCAGTAACATATAAATATATATCGTCATATTTTACTCATATTGTAGATAGGTCGCACAAGTTATATATATTAGCTTTGAGAAGACATTGCGTGCCAGTTATAATGGGTTTTAGTAAAAAATAACAAATTTTTCTTTTTTCTAACATTTTGGGACACCCCTCATTATGTCTAATCTAAGCGAGAGACCTCCGTATTTTAAATATACATATTTGTGAAATACAATTTATACACAGCATACATCTGCGCGAAAATTTTCATTTCCTGTCATTTAATATTTTAAAGATATTATAAAGCGTTATTTTTGTCTGATATATATATTTAAGACTGGCACAAAAATGTATTATATATATTATATAGCACAATATAAATATTTCTATCCTTAACTTGATAAATATCTTTTTAATTATAGTAAAACTACCATAGTAATGAAACAAGTCAATTTTTTGTAATTTGAGGCAGCTATAGTACATGTACCGTATAGTATATCGAGGTGTGACTGTAAAACCGACTGGTTGTGGGTTCGATCCCCACTCGAGGAGATGAAATATTTACTTAAATTTATATTTCCATTTCTTCGCTCTGGTGTGGTGGAAAGTGGGGGACGGAGTGTCTTAACACTAGGTTTCCTCCGCCTACTATATATATATATATATATATATATATATATATATATACATATATATATATATATATATATATATATATATATATATTATCTAAATATAACGCACTCTCAGTGTGAAAGTGATTTAGCTCAAAAATTTGCAAATTTTGTGGGGAACATCTTATTCTTAGAATATGTTATATATAGTAAACTTTTAGTAAAATCAAAACTTTTTAAAATTTTCAGTTAGATCTCACTCCTTTTAAGAGTGTGAGTGCAAAATTACAGGCAAAATCGATACATTGAACACTTTTATTGTGAATTTTTATATTTATTAAATAATTTATGCACATATTTGGTGATATTTATCCATGTTGTAATGGATTAGAAGGCATTCCGTGGACAAGTGTCGATTTAAAATTAATTTTAATATTATTTATATTTTTACATGCCTTTTGTATAGTAGGCAAAAAACCCCCAAGTCACTTTTTCTCCTTTCTTCCCATAACTGTATCAGATAACGGAACCTAACGCTGCAATTTTTCTAATCAAATCCAAAATATTTTCCTCAAGTGGACATTGAACCGACATAGACCCTTTAACTACGTTGCAATAGTTTCCATACTCTCATTTCATGATAAAAGATTATTATTTTGCTATTGTGTAAATTGTTGTTTTATAATGTTCCTTATATTATGTTTTAAATATAGTAAAACGAAATTGTTCGATTGATTTGTCATTTTTAAATGTTTTTTTTTATAAATATAACTAAAATCATAAAATGAGTTGATTTAAATGGCTGTGAAGTATTGCAAAGGGCTTATGTATTAGGTACACCAATTAATAAAAAGTTTTTTGTGGTTACCTTATGTATGTAGAATTATTTAAATTCGCATAATGCTTATATGATCATTAAATAAAAGTAGAAACCTACGTAATGAAAAGAGGCATATGTCACAAGAATAATGTCTTGAGAAATTTTATCAGAGCAAGTAAAAAAAATAAATATCATATAACGCAATATTTGTTATCTAGAACAGCGACCAATAATAATATTAGCACTCAAGGATATCAATATAACTAACATCAAATGTTACTCTTAACTGAAAGGAGGTTCAAACATAATGTACAAAATGTATTGTGAGGCGACGAGAGCATATCCCGAATGTATTAATAAATAATTCGTTATAATGGCTTTTTGTAGTTTTACTTTTCCTTTCTAGAAACGTCGATTTTGGCGCCACAATCACAAATTAAATATAGCTTTACACTTTACTTTCTACACTTACAAACTCTCTTCTTGAAATGTTGTCAAATATTATAGTATAATGTAGTTTGCAATTTTTTTCAAACTGTAGATAATTGCTTTAAAGTTGTAACTAAGGCTGTTGTCGCGTAAAGGCACAGCATCTGACTTTAAAATTGACGTCACAGGTTCGACCCATATGGTAAAAAGAATTATTTACATATCCTTGCTCTGGTAAGAAGACAAAAGCACGACGTTGTGTTACGCAACTCGACTTGTACTGCTTGGGAAAATGGGCCAAAGATTACATTCTGTAAACACTGTGTTCTCTCTGCTATACAAGAAAATAAAGTGGGTTGATTTTCGTCGTCGTGGACGAAAATGAAAGTAATTACTATACAAGAATTTTACTCATGGGTATGCAAATTCAAGGACGTTTCCGTAAATTTTTTGCCTTTTAGTTCATTTATTATAGTATTATTTACTTCTACTTTACAATAAAACAGTTTAAATTAAAACATTTTAATGCTTTATTTATTTCATTTTTACTTTTTTTACTATATACCTAAAAGAGGACCAAAATATAAAATAACAAATACAGTTAAATAAAATTTATTTAAATTCTGTTGAATCAAATAAAATATTTATTTTATCAATAACACGTCATATAGTTATTTCATAGACTTAAAGAAAAGAACAACCATTATTTAAAATAGTAAATGGGGCTTAAAACATTAGTTTAATTATATTGTATTTGCAAAAATGATAATATGTACTTAACTTTGTAAAATAATCTAATAGTTCTTAATGAATAAAAAATATTTAGATTTTGAACATATAATAATACAAAAATGCAATAAAAAAATTCTATTATTAATTCAAGTCAATAAAAATAAACCTATAAATATATATATTAATAATTTGTATAGGAACCATTATATTCATTATAAGATGAACAGAAAATGTAACATCCTTGTAACTGTAAATTATTAAACAAGAAAAGAAGAATAAATATATTCATTGTACTATTAATTACCAATTATATAAAATTATATTTGTGTTATTTCTAAACAAAATATAAATAGTTTTGATTATTGTAATTCTGCACAAAAATCTAAGCAAATCAAGATTTGAACCCACTCCTCATAGAAATCATTTAATTTTCTTATGTAGGTACTTCTTGTAATATAATATTACTGCAAAGTAAAACTAAATTCGAAATTAAAGCGTGCACATCAATGGCAATCACTTGTATTGTTTTTTGCTATAAGAATACATAAATATAACAGTTTATACGGTTTATCTTTCTGTATTTAAGTTTTAATAAAAATATTTATACATAATGACTACATAACGAAAGTTTCTTTAATGGCTTCTTAATACAAGGATAAATCATATGAGTTATATAACATTAATGACTACAAAAAAGCATATAAAAGTGTAAATAGATTTTTTTTATTTTTCTGTTGCTAGTACAAAGGTTGATTTTTTTTAAAAAAAAAAGGAAATACCACATTTTGAAATACGTGCAATCGCGATTTACGTTTAAATTTATTCTATAGTAGTAAGAATTAGTCAAAAGTTGTTTTATTCAATAAACAATAATCAATATTTACACCGCAATGATTGATCAAAATTAAGTAAAAGCACCTATAAAATACCTAAGTTCTCTAATATCTATTATATAATATTAATTAGAAGCTCTTAGTATACATTCACTTACACCTATAAATAATTTATCAAAGACAAAATACTATAAGTGCCTGTTGTGACAAAAATCACTATTTTCTTTCTTGTGCATACAGATTGTGCATATATTTGTAAAATTTGTCTAAGTACAACACTATTTAATTTTCTAAGTCAATTCCGATCAAACATTGCTTACAATTAAAGGGAAACTCAACAGATAAACTTTTGCTATAATGAAAGTCACATACCTCAAGTTAATGTAACTACAGATTCACTAAAACTGGCAAAACAACAAGTTTTCTAGTTACAATACAATATGCATGTTTCTTAATAAGAATAGAAAAAAGTCGTCATAAATAATATAAATTAAGAATATTCAGTCGAGACATGTTAGAATTACGAGGTATCAGGTTTCTTTTCATCGTCTTTGAAGAGTAGTGGAATCATGCCCAGAAAGCATCCTAGTGTGATGCCCAGCACTCGACCCTAGAATTTTATTATTATTATTTTTTTTTCAATTAATATGAAAGGTTAACTTATTTTATTTCGCGCTCGCGGTTTCACACGCGTTAACTACCCAATTATTAATATCTTATTTATTTTTAAAATATAAGTCGTCGAGCCACAGTGGCAAGAGCGTGTAACGCGACAGTTGTGGTTTCGATTACACACACAGGGAATTAATTATTATTTATTAATATTTTAATTTTTCGCTTTGATAGGCAAAAACCGTGACGTTGAGTTCCGCCACTAAACAAGCAATGCCTTGAAAGTTCGGCAGAAAGTGGGGAATGTCTTAGCACTAAATTCCCTCTGCCTGTCATGATATATGTAAAATAATTCAATAAAACAGTTGTTATGTAGCAATTTTCTCAATCAAAATACTTTATATTGATATCATTTTTTAATTTATGAACTAATGTTCCGTAAGGGAAATTCGCTAAAAGTAGGGAAGACAGTACTTAAATCAGTTAAGTATTTTTTGAGATTAAATGCACAATTAGGCAAAAATTTTAAGAGCCATGGTCTTGATTTTTATTAAATTGATAAATACCCCCAATAATAAATTTTCTTATATACGTATGTATATGTACCATGTACAGACCGTAATCAGTAACATTTTTATTATATGTACATGTAGATAAAAGCACATTATTTATCAATGAACAATCTTATTTGTTAAAATTTATGTTGAGATTGTTGCTGTATAGTACATCAGCAAGTGACTGTAATCTCAACATTTATTGGTTCCATTTCTAGTCAAGGAAATTAATTATTTTATTTTTTTTGCTTTGTTATACAAAGGAAGGTTATGTACGCATGAGTTTCGACACATCATATTAAAGGATAAATATGAAAAACCCCATCCACTTATTTAAATATGACTACACTACAACAAAACATAACAGTAAGCAAAGCAAAAATATAAAGGACTGTTACCAGTCTTACTAACCATATTAGCGAACCGCCGGCTAACAGGCATATCTAACTGTACAGGCGATAGTGCAGGTGCTCCCATTCCTAGCAAGGCAGCAGCACGTTCCACGTAATATGATGAGCCTATGCCTATGACATCACTGAAAGTGTTGCCAAGGGCTGCTGCTGCCATTGTTGACAGGGTTATATAGGCACTCATACTGCTTTCTATACTATCACCCTGAAAGACAACATATTGACAACCATTGTTCAGTTTTAGTTATGTCGAAATTCTTTTCTATGCTTGTTACAAATTGTTACAGTTTTTGTTGGTAGCATCTCTGCAGGGAGATATTTACAAATTTACACTACCCAAAGATAATTGCTTAAAAATTCATTTGGCGAGATTCTCTCTCGCACAAATGATAATTTTAAGCAAATAAATAGCTTATTAAATATGTCTTACATTATTAAAGTGTTATTTCACACTTAGGAAAGAAACTAATACTTTTTATAAAATATATAAAAAAAATTGTATGCCTATCCTGCTACATTCAAAACTTTATATGGTCTCGCCAAATGATAATTCTAAGCATTCTCTTTCACAAATAATAATTTTAATTATCTTTGGGTATCAGAAATTTGTAATGATCTACCTACAGAGATGCTGGCAACAAAAATAAGTTGTAACAAGCATATATAAGAATTTCAATGTAGCCTGATGAGAATATATGGCTTAGTTGGTCAGAGTGCTTGGACGGTTTCTAAGAGGTGTGGGCTCAAATCCCACTATGTTCAAAATTTTATGTGTTCTAAAAAATATTTTTTATTCTGAAGTGTGGAGTAACACCTTAAAATTGTTAAAAAGTATGTGTAGTCATTCTAAAATATACTCACAGCAATTATCATGATGAAATTATCCAAGAAACCAAAACCAATAAATGGTATTGAATTTGCTAGTGACACTAAAAATACACATAACATATTAATTTTCTTAAAGCAATTTAATAATTTTATTTAACATATTCAATATAAATTTTATCTACTTACAATGGAGTAATTCCCTCGTGGTAGGCTTTGGAACAGTAGCAGCTAAAATTATAAAAAAAAATATTACAAAAATTAAAAAAAAATTAAATAAAAAACCAATACAATACAACTACAATACAATATATAAATAATTATATATTGTATTGTAGTTTTAAATAAAGAAAAGCAGGTTGCATACATATCATTGTCTTAGTTTTATTTAAACAAGTTAAGATAACTAATCTGGATTTTACTAGTTAGAAGCAATCAGTTGATAATATACATCAGTAATTACTATATATTTACCATATTTTTTCTTCAGCCAATCTTCAGGAACAGGACAATAGGTACCAGTGGGATCTACATCTCCTAATGTTGGCACTTTACTAGGCCTTCCTAGCTTACTCCTCCATCTCTGGCCAGCTAGTTTGTCTGTAGCATTAAACATAGAGTAAACATACTTTTTCATTTTAATAAAGGACAGTCTATTTCATTATTTACCTTCAAAATCTTCCTTTAATCTGTTTGATTCATATTCCTGTAAGGCATTAAATAACATTTTTCGCTCTTCATTGTTTAAACGGAATACAAGTTCTGTAGCATGAGCTTTTGTTAGGGGACCAGACAATTGGGCTGGTTCTTCAAAATCTTTTGAAGTGGGTCCTAGGCCTAAATTTCGAACTGAAGTGACCATAGGAATAAATCCTGTGTAATTTGTGCATCCCACTGATGTGCTATATCTTACGTGTAATTTAGTCGGACTTTTATGACAACATGCACTTAAATTAACTGTAGAAAGCTTACAAAACCTATACATTAAGCGCGCTGACTTCATTTTCAAAAGCGTCTATGACTCAAAATGAGTAAACAAACTAAAATATGCAAAGTTTTTTTACATAAAATTACAATTTAATTTTACATGCGGTTCATTTCACGGAAGAAGCTGTCACTTTCTGAAATGTGAAAAAAAAACAATGTTCATAAGATACTAAGACGATTTTAAGATATGATGATTTAAGACGGATTTAAATGTAATGTCATTCAAACATATAAGCTCCATAAATGTTTATAATTTGATATGTAGTATTTTTCAAGATTTATTTTCTAATAGGATCACGGTGCCGAATTTCGTTTTCAGACTTTAGATTACAGCTGTCAAAAAGAAAGATTATGTCATAATCTTTGACATAAGTCAATATTTGGTAAAAATACCAAAATCCAAAATATTGTAAAGAAACTATGTTTTAAGTAGTTTAGGGAGGTCTAAGAATGTACTTAAGTTTTGTCAATAATAATTTTTATTTTTATTTCTCGATTTCATTAATAAGTGTGTTTTTCGTTGTTTATAAATAATACTTCACTAAATAGGTGTTTGTCGTGAAAGTGCGTGTTAGTAAAAGGCAAGGAGACCTGATCATGCACAATGTTGGAAGGGCTAGTAGCGTGGGTACTGAACAACTACCTAGGGAAGTATGTAGAGAATCTGAACACAGATCAGCTGAGCGTCGCGCTCCTTTCCGGTAAGTAAACATTACATGCAATTTGGGTCATCTTTAGAGCAATTTTGGCGGCCAATTTGAATTTTGTTATAACAAAAATACATATTTTACAATATTTAGGTTCTATTTAGTATAGACTAGCTTAAAAGTATAAATTGCCAATAATATAAGATTTTTAAAGTGGTAAGATTGATACTTTCAATAAGAAACATGCATCACCAATTAAAATTTGACACATTATTACACTTATGAAAGGGCAATGTTGTGTAACATTTCTTTGTTACTTGTGAGGCTATTGTTATTATCATAGTATATTATATGATTGTGCTTAAATTAAAACAGTCATACAATATACTATAATATATCATCTGTTTTGTGACCAATTTAAATATTATTATAATTGCTTACTAATAAGTAAGATTTTCATAATTTCATGACTAACACAATAATTTATTTACAATTTTAACTTATATTTGGTTTTATTATTTTAGGTAAAGTAGAATTAGAAAATCTTCCTCTTAAGAAGGATGCACTACGACACCTTGGTTTGCCTGTAGAAGTAAAAGCTGGGTTTATTGGAAAGGTGCAGCTTCAAGTGCCAGTGCGGCAGATACGCTCAGCACCATGGCTTATAGCCATAGAAAAACTATATTTAGTGGCAGCACCAGTTAATTTAGATGAGGTATTATTTGAAAAATGTTTTTTATGCTCTTTTTTAACTCTATATATTGTATACAGGAGGGTAAGCAGAGGGCACCTATTGTCAACAACCTTGGTTCTTTAATAAAGAATTGACTTTTAAGTAAGAAAAAAGAATAAATAAGGCAGACTATAATTTTCTGTCTGCTATTATTATTAAAATGAGGACTATAGACTTTGTTTATCTATCACTTAATTTTTATCTCTGAATGTTGATTGTTTCCAAATATAATTATCTATTAGACATTAATAGTCTTGTATTTTGATTTATAAAAACGATACAATCTCTAACCTTGAGAGTGAACTTGGCATTCAGATAAGATTCATGAAGAAATATGTATAGTGAAAGATATAAACTTGACATTAAATGCCAAGATTATAAAGACAGATAATATAACAATTGGAATGTATGTCTTTAAAATATTTAACATATATATTCATATTGGTTTTCCTATTTAGTTATGTCTATTGTTATTAAGAGCTGTGCAAAGTGCACACTGCTACTTCTACTTTTAAAATTTTCTATTTCAACTATGTTACTCTAGTTGTAAAATTAAACAAGAAAAATAAATTAAATAGAGTTAATTGATTTGTTTTGGTACTTTAAATTGAGAAAAAATATTCTTAATGATAAATAGTTATTTTTGCTTTCAAAACCAAAAATGATTGATTGATTTAATATATATATATATTATTTATTTAATTTTTATCAAGATATGATAAGACCTAGAAAATGTTTATAAATATAAATATCTGTCAGAGTGGGTATTCAAACAATGTGTCATGATAATGTGATATTTGTGGGTATATAGTGAAATACATTATTATACTTTTAACATTACACACTTACGTCATGATTTTATGGAATTAATGTTACTATATCTAATGTTAATAAACTCCATTCATATTTCAATAAAGAAAGGGGTTTTAGAAAATATTTATTTTATTGTATTATTTTTTTTGTCAGAGGGATCTTAGGCACCTAGTGGTAATGAATTCCATTCTCATTGGGACACTTCCGTTCTCCACTTTCTGACAAATTTTAGAGGCATTATGTGTTGAATTAATTAAATTCAGCAAAGAAATGAAATTATTAATTATTTTATTTCCTTAAGTTGGAATCGAACCCGGATATTTACAGTCACAGGCTTGTGCCGATTGCCCCACGACTAGTCTGTTAGTGTGATCAGAAAGTATGGCATAGTGGTCAGAGTTGGAAGGTTTACAAGAGGTGAGCCCAAATCCGCTACATTAATATGTAGCGGGACTTGACTTACATTAATATTTATACATTTCTAAGAAATTTTGATTTACATTCATATTTTAACATTTCTAAGAAATAAATATTTAAATTTGTAATTATACTTAGTGGGACAGTGCAGTAGAAGCAAATATAGCGCACGAACGTAAAGTAGCGCTCCTAGACGCGTTAGAGGCGCAATGGCGCGCGGAGCACGAAGCCAACGACGCCGGCTACTACGCCGCCTCTTACTCGTCCTGGCTCAGCTATGGCACGGGTCTGCTGGCGAATATTGTGGAGAATTTACAGGTACTTTATTTTTAGTAGATTTTTAGAGGATATACTTTTTAGACTTAAAAAAAATATAACTGATTGTTCTGTTTATAATTTGAAGTTATAGCGTTGTTTCAGTTATATGATATGCAATTTGATTTAAATGGAAATAAATATTATTATATATATTAAAATCATCACATTTGTTTTAAATTTCAGCTAAAATTAAATGATGTTCACATCCGTTACGAAGATGTGTTAACCTGTCCCGGACATGCGTTTGCGTGCGGATTCACTGTGGAGTCACTGGCGGCGGAGTCGTGTGATGCGTCATGGTGTCGCGGGTTCACTCCACCTGATGACCCCTGCTCATTTAAACTGTTGGAATTAAACAACCTGGCCATGTACTGGGACCCCATGGATGTACCGTCCGGCATGATGGCGGATTGTACTGTTGCTGAGCTTACTGTTAGTGTATAGCTTGTAAATTTATGTTCCAACAAAACCAATTATTATAATTGTAATATGCTTGGTTGTTGTGGTTTATCATTATAAATACTGTTAAAAGACTGTAACGCAGTCAAATTTTACAGTTTTTAGTGTGTATTTAATGCATTGCTAGTACATACTTAATGTATTGCGTGTACAGCTTGTGTAAGTAGAGTAAATCATATTTATGTATAATTTAGACATTTTGATGAATATTTTTAAACTTTCCTAATATAGGATTTGTTTGGTCAGGATCGTATGCGCGCGACGTGGTCCCGCGCGCACCGCTACGTGGCGTCGCCGTGCACGGCCAGCGCGCGCGTGCGCCGCGAGCGCTGCGAGCTGCCGCTGCGCGACCGCGCGCGCCCGCGCCTCGCCTGCCACCTCGAGCTGCCCGCCGTGCAGCTGAGACTCACCTCCGTATGATTGTCTAATATATTATTATTTTTATGGTTTTAATTGTTTTAGTCTCTGAGAGAAGTCTGTTTGCAAGTTTTATTTATTCATTCTACTATTTAAATGTGTATATATGTAGTAGTTTAATTTTAAAATAATGCGTTTTTCTAATTGCCACTTAGAACAACTTGAATGTTCCAAAAATTCGTACATAATATTTTTTATTAATTTTTTTTTCAAATATTATTTTTTATATACATATTTTTGAATCATACAATTTAATTATTGCGTAGGTACTCCTGCCTCCTGATATTCAATTAACATTAATTCTATATATATATTAATTTTTCACTGTTGATATGTGTATACAGAGACAATACAGCGAGATGACAGGATGTGTGCACGGCCTGGAGCAGATAGCGAGGCTGCGTGAAATACGCGCCCTGCGGCCCGCAGTGCCCGTCGCCGGACACGCGCGCGCCTGGTGGCTGTACGCCGTGCGGGCGCACCTACCGCACCATACATGTAAACTTATTATTAATATTCTCTATTAATTTCTCTTTTCTTATTATATCTTTTGTAGTTAAGATCTTTTTTATTTCATTAATTAAACTCTACACATACATATTTGGTCCGTGTCAGTTGGTCTACATATCAGTTATTGTTATTATATAAAGTTTTAATAGTTTAAATGTACTTTTAAAACCTATGGATTAACCTTACCTTATTTATATTAATTTATACAAAGGCTTAGAACTTATGATATTATTGCCTACTTATAGGGATGGACGCGAAACCAACATGGGAACAGTGCGTACAAAGAGCACGCGAAACATGCGAGTATGTGAGCACGTGTTTGGCTGTGTTAAACGCACCCGCCGCCACGCTGCCACCGGAGCGCCAGGCCGCCAAGGACGACTTCGAGTGGCGCACGCCCCTCCACGTGCTCAAACCGCTGCGTGAGGTCGCCATGCGACGCGTGCCAGCCGCCGCCGTCACCCCCGCCCCCACTGCTCCTACCCCCACCGCTCCCACCCCTACCGCCCCCGCTAGCTCTGGACGCAGCGTGCTCGTGCGCTGGTTCCCCCAGTGGTGGGGCTGGTACGCGTCTCCGCCGGACCCCGCCCCAACTGCCACCACCCCCACTGCCAACACCACGTCGGGCCTAGAAGATGAGATATTGGATGTGATAGCAGATTCATTAGATGATAACACGCTGCTACGACGTGACGCCGTATTTGGATTGTTTGAATTTACGTTACATAAAGGATCGTTGGACTTGTGCACTGAAAGTGAGGATAGTCTTGGGTAAGTTTTATTACGTCAATCTCATTTATAGTTTTGATTTATTCATTTTATAATGGGTGGTCAGAACAGTACTAGAACAGTAGTAGTACTTTTATTGATACCAAATTCCACATACAATATTTGTAGGCTGTACACAAATAATAAATCAAGAGTTGTGTCAGTTTAAGAAGAGTGCTATTATTTAAATTAAAAACATCGACTACAAAAAGTTTTCTAAACATAGCCGATCTGCTAAGTCTTATTCACCAAAAACAAAAACGTACCTGAATGTGAAAGAGAAACACCTCATTCCATTTTATTCAAGCACAATTTTTTTGAAATAATCTTATCATTGTTGAAAATTTATGTAATGTCTAGAATAACATAGCACGAAACTTTCGGTGGACAAGTTCGACTTGTACATGACCGATTTTTTTACATATTGCATTGTCATCAGTCCTTGATAAGTATACATGATGTTACTTGATAGGACGGCGAACGGCCCCGGCGAGGCCGGCGGTGCGGGCGGCGGCGACGGGGAGGACGGCAAGGGCGAGGGGCTGGAGCTGCAGTTCAGCAGCGTGTGCGTGCGCGTGGAGTCGCGGCCGCGCGCCGCCGCGCACGCGCTGCACGTGTCGCTGGGCGGCGTGCGCCTGCGCGACCGCGTCACGCCGCGCACGCTGTTCCCCGTGCTGGTGGCGCCGCACGGCCTCATCCGCGAGGGGCTGGGCGCCGCCGCCGCCTGGCGCGCCGCGCCGCCCGCGCACGACCCCGCCGAGCCCCTGTTCCAGCTCTCCTATGAGAAGCGGCCGGTTGGCGTCAATTATGATTACAAGTAAGATTATCAACATTACTATAATTAGGGGCACACACAACGGTGCAACTGTAAACGCGACAAGTTGGTAGGTCGATTCCCACTCGCCACATTAACTATTTTATATTCCCATTTCTTCACTTTGGTACCGAGGCAAAGCGCGGTGTTCAATTCCATCACTCAACACAAATGCAATGCAGCAATGCCTCCAGAATTCGGAAAAATATGGGAAACGAAAATGTGAAAACGTATATGTATTTGGTCCATGTAGATTACGAGTGAAGTCGTCGTCTCTGGAGGTGGTGTGGTGCGCGGAGGCGGCGCGGTGGGCGCGGCGCTGGGCGGGCGCGGGGGCGGGCGGCGCGCTCGCGCACGTGCGCCTGCACACGCGGCAGACCCTGCATCACCAATGGGACCGCCTGCTGAGGCATACCAGACGGCCGGTAGTATAATCATTTTATTCCTCATATAAATATTTTGCTTCCTATTTTTAAAATAAAATAGGAATTGAACTTAATGTTCAATAACAATCTGGAATATTGTGGGATGTCAAGAAAAAATGTCATGAAAATTTATTATATTTTTATATTATAGTTTACTAAGTTAAGTTTAAGCTTTTTAGATAACCTTTTTCGTTATCTAAAAAGCTTAAACTTAACTTAGCTTCACCCTTTATCCCTAGCGGGGTAGTCAAAGAGAACGGAGTGCCAAACGCAACGGTAAAAACTTAAACTTAATTTAAAATATATATATTTTTGTCACGAAATGTAATGTTTTTATATTATTTATTAATATTATAGGCAGAACGTCGTACATGGCACATCGAGCTGGATATCTCGGCGCCGCAGATCCTATTGGTAGAAGACCTCTGCGACCGCGACGCTTCCGTGGTCGTCGTTGACTTCGGCCGCCTGCGCCTCTCCAACGCCAACCTGCCCGACGCCGACCTCGCGCCCTCGCCCGCGCCGCTCCGGCACCAGTCCACCGAGGACGACGACGAGGCGTTCATGACGCCGTGCTCCACGCCGCCCGGCAGCCTGCTGTCGCCCGCGTCGCCGCCCGCCTCGCCGCCGCCCGCGCCGCGCCACATCGACGCCACGCGCCTGCACACCAGCCTCTACGACCGCTACAAGGTGGAGCTGAGCGAGCTGCAGGTGCTGGTGGGGCGCGCGCGCGACAACTGGCGGTACGCGCACACCAAGCCCACGTC